>WTSP01024713.1:4710-21649 GCA_025331215.1 Actenoides lindsayi | reverse complement strand
ACGGGAGTCAGGATTCTTACAATGTCAATATTCAATTTACCATGTCAGAAATCTACGTATGCACAACAATCTTGACCTCTTGGAAGCAGTTATGTGCATTAGAGAACAGGCTACTATAAAAATGCAGACACTGAGTAAATCATTGCCCGTGCTCAATTCTGAAACAGAGAACAAGCTGTTCTGCTTTGCCCTGGATTCCTCAGCCACGTTCAGCGCGTGCGTTGACTTTGTGCACGCGTAATCTGTTGACCTACCCATTGCTGCACAGAGATGCGAAGACAAGAACTTAAGGAACAGTCAGGCTAGCATTAAAATACCTCCACCAAAGCCAGTGTGTAGGAAACGGATGAGCTATAGCATATTGATGGAGCAGAGCCACTAGATGCTCATAGGGTTGCTCAGGTTAAACTGCTTTAAGTCAGGGAGCACAGCTTTCCATTGGACTCGGAGAAATTCATAGGCAGCACAGCTCTGTTTTTTCAGGGCCACAATAAACAACCAAAACAGCAGCAAACTAAGCGGGAAGTCGTCTTTTCCAGCAAGCAGGACAGCGTGAAATGTTGGCATCCATTTGCCACCTCTGAAGATGGGCATATACAAACATGTAGCTAAAGGCACAACACTTTGAAGATCCAAGACTACATCATCTCAACTAGCTGTGGTAGAGTACAGAGCTAGGTCAAGTATCTCAAACAACACAGCTGAAAGAGTGAGGCAGGGTTCGTTTGCTCAAAGTCACATTGCTTCTGGTAAGGAAACCAGTTTAGATGTACCCATGTCTCAGCTCTGACATATATTTCTCTGGCACTGTGTAAGTACCATAAAAAACTCTTACTCCTGTGTTTAGTTCCTTCAGATTTATTCACACGGGTCATCCCATATGTTGCAAGACCAGGTTTCTGCCTAACGTTCACAGCTGATTCCGGTATGACAGCTTCATTCTGAAAACAAAAAAATCCCTGCTTTCGAGTTCGAGAAAGCAAAGCATTACTCAGAGCAATCTCCTGGCGGTAAGAAACCACTGATTGAGTCTTTACTCCACCCAATTCAAAGGTCAGAGAGTAGTTTTCCATCCTACAGGACTCTGCAGCATACAGACTAGGAAGCTGAACCAGGTCTTCCACATCTCAAGCCAGACCCTTAACTGCCTACCACACATCTGCACGCTCACGTCCAGGCACTTTCTCTCTGAATTTCTTCAACTCTCTCTTCCAAATGTATTCCCCCAAAAAAAACTATTATCAAAACTGATGACTCTTGCAAAAGACTCTGGCTCCAAAAAGAAAAAAAAAAAACAACAAATAAGCCACATTTCAAGAAAATTTCAAATCCAAGTTTTCTGAGCAATGCTAGTGTCGTCAGCAATTGCCAAGATAACAAACCCAGAGCGGGCTGGCAGAATTCAATCAGCAACACCAGAGCAGGAGCTGATCAGGACGGCAAACAGTCTGTATTGCTCAATGCTGGGGAAGCTTCAGGTGGTGTTAGACTCCACTGCTACCCTGGCACATGTCTAGAGCAAACGCTAGGCGTGCAGTAAAGTCGCTCTGAAAATTTCAGGAGCGCAAAGATGAGTTAAGCAAAATTAGACATGAAACAAATTTTAAACAGAGCCTATTTTTTTTTTAACTGTCGGGAGAAAAAGCATTCAGTTTAGAAAGCCATTTTACTGCCACTGACAGCAGGGAGGGAAAAAGGAAAGAGAAAGGGAAAACAGAAGCCCCATTCCTACTCCTTTGCCTTCCTGAATGAATCCATTATGAGGCTGAAAAGGAGTTTTAATTCAATCAGTTCCACTTACCAACCAAACCCTACCTGTTTCTTTGCCAGAGACACCATTCCTTCTTGTTCCCAAAGGGGGTGGGGGGGGGGGGGGGGGGGGGGGGGGGGGTGGTGTTGGGAGGAGGGACAGAAGAAGAGCAGAACTGAATTTTAAGAGCAGGAAAGCAGAGGGTGCTTTTCCTTTCTCTCACCAAGTGAAAAAAACAGTGAGGGGAAAAAAAAGCAAACAGGGACATCAAGGCTTCCATTGGTGCCAAGGCACCACTGCTACAACTCTTGTCGTGAGGATGCAGGATACCACATGCAGAACTCTTGGATACTAAAAATAAATATTCTAAAAAGGCTTCTGCTGAATTGTACTTTCACAGCAAAAGCTGGACTAGGTCCAAGAAGAACCATGAAACTGAGGCTTTCTGTATATTGCAGCCATTAAAATATGCAGTAAGTTAAATGACTGCAAGGAAACCCTGTGCTGTGGTAGCCCCCGCTAAACCTCATAACCACCTCTTTCTCCTCAGCTGTTGTATGAGGGGAAAGAAATTATTACCCACTGAAAATTAAGAATCAACTTCTTTAAACAGATGAGTCAGCAGATGTAAACTTCAGCAAGGCTAATTCCCCAGGCTGCTGACATCACCACACACATACAGAGACCACCTAGGAATTACTGCAAGCATGCTGCCATCCTGAAACACAGGGAATAGAGCAGAACAAGCTCCACGGTGGTAGGTGGTGCCTTACTGTGCCTACCCAGGGTTAATCTGGTTACCTCAAATATTCTGAGTACTATGGATTTTGCTCCTCAGAAGTTTTCACGTAGCATCAGCTCACGCCTGCTTGCTTTTGACCATACGCTTGGCCTCGCTGCCGTATTCAGAGCGGCTGAAACAGGTCCTTGCACCGTCTGGGGCTCTGCAGCAGAACAGGAGAATCCACTTCTGCAGAGGCAGAAGTCCCTGCAGCCCAGAAGGCCCCCGCTGCTCCGAGGCAGGCGGTCGGCAGCAGCCTTCAGCGACTGCTTGGAGGTGGCTCTTGTACCGCCGGTGATTGGCAGCAGGGAAACCTCAGCCGTCCAACTACATCACCCTCCACTGGGATTCTTGCGCTGAACTCAAGCGGCACCGCAGCCAACCGGCTGGATGCGGAAAAGGAGGAGAACACAGCGCCCTCCATACGCTCGCTGCAGCCAATACTCAAAGCGTGCAGCTGTGTCATTCCCCACACCACGAAAGGACAATGCCGCCGTTAAGATAATTTGCTGATAAAACAGCTACGGGGAAAGCTGGGCTTGACCGCAGCCGCCCCCATCACCTCGCTGCCAGGCCCAGAGGGAGCCGCGAGGCCACGGGCACCACGGCCACGCCAGACCCCCGGACAGCACCAGGCACCGACGCAGCCCCTCAACAACCCGGCTCTGCCACAGCTTTCGTTTCTGACGGAGGAAAGGGAAATCCAAGGCCACCCACCTCTGAACCTGTGTGGGCTGCCGGAGCTCCACAAAGCCCAACGGCTGCCCAGGCTGCCCGACACTAAAGGGCTCTGCCCCGACATTCCGAGGCCGGTTCGCGTTGGCTGCTGCGCAGAGCACCGTGCCACAGCAGAATGGCAGTCCTCACCAGCCAGAGATACACAGCGTTGCACAGAAAAACACATCTCAGATGCTAAGGGAAGAAAAGTGAATTTTCAGTTTAAACAGTTGCAGCGTTTCTTAGGAATTTATTTTTTTTTAAGGTTGGAATAATTCAGATCTAGATGAGTCCTCTTATGCCAAGCACAGTCAGGTTAAATCTACAGCCACATTAGAAATAGACACAGGGCTTACTGATAAAAGACAGCATTTCGCACACTACCTAAATGTCAGTATAGAGAAAAACTTCACCGTGGCAATGCCTATAGCTTTAACAAATTGCTCTGACAGTAAAAACACAGACAACGACACTTGGAATATGGACAATACGGATAAACTCAGAAAAGATCTCAGCAAACTGTTCTTTTTCTTCTCTCTCTTTAAACAAGGCGGAGAAAAAAGTAGATGAAGGAGCTGTTGCTGTTTTGTAGATTAAGGTGACGCTGACAAACGAACAGTCAATTTGCCAAAAATCCAAAGAATCGCCTTTGTAAAAGGAAAGAGAGACACTGAAGGTATTACAGCTTGCATCTGACTTCCTAATGCAAAGCACTGTGCTTAGCCATGAAAATCAGAAAGCCAATCTGAGTCAGATCAGCCTGCATTTTACTGTAAGCAATAAACAGAAGACAGGGGGTTTTAGGGATTCTTAAAAAGTATAAAATATTTAAGTATAATATAATGGAGGGAAAGCTGTTTTTCCCACCTGCCATCAAACGATCTCCCTTTTGATATTTGTGCCTTCTACAGCAAATACACTATTCATCATTTTCCTAATAAGCACACAGGAGTGGAGTAGCCAGTTTACATCTGAAGTGGCAGTGCAACACGTGCACTACCAGCCTGAGACACAAGCTCATCCCCTCGTTACACAGGGCACAAATTAGAGTTTGCCTACATACTACACAGGAAAAAGAAACAGTCAGGAGACTCAGCATAGATAACCAGACATTCTTATCAGAAGTTCAGAACGATTTCAAGCCCCGTGGTGTTTTAGGTTAGGACACTGATCTTCCCAGTTCCATGGGAATCTGCAGATGGAATAAAGATGAACAAGATGACAGTACTCAGCTAGTCCAGCAGGGCTGTGTTGAAAGATCTATCTTTTATTTACCCCCATGTCGCCTTAACAGGTGCCTCTGGTCCTTTCAAGTTTTCAAACAAATATGTATGAGCTTTCACAAGATCTCCAGTAAACCGATGTGGTCAAAATTAAGAGCACTAGTTTCAATTTTTACTAAGATAAATAAAACCCTAGTCTCTTCTTCCTGATGCACTTCTGCATGCCCTCGTGCCAGAGGATGGAAAAGGCTAAGGAAATACGAAGTTACCTAATGTGACTTTGAACAGAGAGCCTCTGTTAGGGCTTAAAAACCAGGGAGTGCTTTTAAAATGTTGGAAGACACCTGATAGGAGGAACAGCAAGATTCACACTGGATGTCGGTGTCACTTCTGAGCTGTCACATGGCATCCCATGGAGATAAACACTGCACATGTGAAATAACTGTCAGTTACTTCAGGCTGTCAAACATATCAATGGAACATTGTCCTATCAGTGGCAGAGAAGCAAAATAACTATGTTTATGCAAGTCAACATTCATTCAAAACACACCTCATGAAATCCCAGGCTCGAGAGAGAGGGTGGAAGGGGAAGATATACAAAGTACCCTTCATTTGCCCTTACCACATGCTGATGAAGCCCTCAACGTCACCTTTCGTGTCCATTTGTGCAGCATACCTGCCTGACACTGCCAAAGTAACACAAATCCCTAAACTCTGGCAGCGCAACATGGTTGGGTCTTAACAGCCTTGTCATTTCAGCTGGCAGAGACAAAATGACACTAAGGAAGAAACACACTACAGCATTCAGAGCTTCGGCTCTGCAGACAAGCTAGGCTGGGCTCCATATTTAGTTCTGGGATGGAGAAAATGCAAAGCCTACCATGCAAACAGAGCTGGGGCTAATTCATTAGCAAACCAATTAATTCGTTTGTCACATGGACATCTTGGGCACTTAAGTGGGTCTACATCCACTCTGGGGATGCTAGCTGGTTTTATCCCCCAGGACAAGAGCAGAGATGTACCTGCATGCTTGAAGCTGGCCCAGGGACTCCTGCCATCCCTGCTAGGACCATGAGTGGTCCCTTCAGGACACCTCCCTTGCTCTCCTCACCGCAGAGAGGAGTGTGTGTGCAGAGGCTTTGTTAAGGCTACTCGAGGTTGTAGGAGATTGATCAGGTTCATCAGGAATGGGTGTCCTGTGACTGTGCAATGCTCCCCACAGGAAGATCCATCAGTGAGACCGTTCCCTGACAGACTATCTGAAGAGAGAAAAGAGACACATGGGCTTTATACGTTTCTCCCAGAGGTACAATCCTTCTCTAGAAATAGTTAAATCATGACAGAGATGCAGTTCCATTGGTGTAAAAGATGCTTACCACAAATACACTTACCTTGCACAAGAGCAGCTTAATCACCGCTGATTTTATTACAGCTACATTAGGTAAATGCATTGGTAACTAGGGTGTTCTCTCTACAAGGAGAGAACTCAAGTAGTAAGACACATAGTCGTTACCTAAGCCCCTTCTGCTCCACGCCAGAATTTATCCACCTCTAAAAGGACAACGTTATTTGCTCTCCCCATCACTTGTTTGCAGTGCACTGCACAGTTCCCAAGACAGGGACTGCTCACCACTACCAGCAGTGCAAACCCTGATGGGTGTTGTCTTGACCTGGGCTGCTGCCTTCAGAGTTCTTCTGGTTGTATCAGTACCTTGTGAGCACCATGACCAAGTAGGATAAAGAAGAGCTGATAAATGTGCTGTGCTGCCGAAACCAAGGGGGAAATCTGAGATTGAAAGCAATGAAATCGGTCAAATGAAGACTTTTGGAAGGGCTCTCCAGTTAGTGAAAAGGTAAGAGATTTTCAACGTGGCCAGAAATGGCCTAAAGTTGCTTCCTCCCAATACTTAGCATCTAATCCACTAGCACGATTAAAAACAAACTATTTTTTGTGAACTGGAACATGGAGAACAAATTTGTTTATTTTCAAAAAATAAGCTACTCTGTTTCTGGAGGCCTGATTTTCATTAATGTAATATTTCTGTTAACGGTCTCATCTACGTAAGGCATCTGTAGAAAGTTTTTATTGTTAACTTAATAGTGAAAATCTAATACAGGTTCTATTTGAATTTTCCTATTAAACTGACGTCAATGGCAGTCGGAGAATCAGATTGTTACAACCCAGACTATGAAACAAACATTCAAGTCAGATGCTATAAATGTAGCCATTGCACTCTGCTAAGTGTGTTTTAACATCTTTTTAATCGGGTCTCTGGGTAGAGCCAAGATACACTTGGCATAGAGATGAGGGGAAAAATATAAAAATGTAGACATTTTTACTTGGAAAGTCGATTATAATTTATTTCCAGGAAGACTTAAAAAAAAAAAAAGTGTAATACACACAGAGAATTGCACTTGTCCAAGCCAATGTACAAATACTGGAGCATGGTCAAGTCGCTAGAGCTCGATGTCTTTATCAGCACTTGCAGGCTAACAGTGAGACATTATCCTTCCTGTAAAGTCACCTCCCCAGGAACATTTGCGTGGCACAGGGAATCCGAAAAGGAAGGGGGAACGAGAGGATCCGATGGCAGTGGCGGAGCAGCAGAAGGGACTGCTCACTGGTAGAGAAATAAGAAAAGGAAGGAGTGTGTCTTAGGAGAAGAGAATTTGGTCGGAGATCAGAAGAGTTTCCCAACAACCAGATGACAGGAAATTTGAAAATTCCACCTGGGGTTTCCATCAAAGGGACAACAGGGTCCTATACCTCATCAAAATCTTCACGTGCTTTGGAAGAAACTCACTCTCCTCAAAGTTTCAGATTTTTACAGAGGCCAGCAGAAAAACAGGTAAAATAAACAAATCATCAAGTGGTAAGAAAGAGCTGTGCTGGAAAAGAGACCGTTGGGATGCCCTTCTTGGCCTCTGCCATAACAGCACCTGGAAATCTGCCGCTATCAGCACAGGGTCCCTGCACCAAGGATGCTGCAGAGCTGCCCACCGAAGCAGGCATGGCAGAGGGCACCGAGAAGCACAGCACTCCAGTAAGGGCTGATTGCTTCCCTTACCAGAAGCCACGATAAGATCAAAGAGAGATTAAAAGAATAAGCAAAAAATCAACACGCGTACACATGGCTGTATTATTTGCAACTGTTTGCTGCTCGCAAAGAGGGCCTGAACCCTTATCAGATTTCAAAACCTTTTAGGCCAGTGTGAAAGGAGGATGAATCAGAGTAGAAAACCCCTGGTTTTATGTCATTTTTCCTGTAGAGATGGATTACACCGTTGCATTTTCAACTCAAAGGGAAAGGAAAAGCACTGGAGCTTTGTGCTAATTATGAAACGACTTTGAGCATTATCCAAATTACAGATTCTTTTATTAACTAGAAAACCAGCTGAGCAAAAGTTCTGTCCTCTACCAGCCCACAAGGTATTTCTAGGGCCTGCAATAAATGAGGTTTGAAATCAAACAAGTTTTTAAATTAAAACCAAGCAAAACTAAACTGCTTTTAAATCAGAAGATAAATTACAGTTCACAGACCTTCAGGCTGTTTCTTATTTGATGCTAAAGAGGCTGTAGGTTACACATGGACGTCAGAAAACTGAATTCTGTTCTCAGAAATATTTTTCAAGACTCAGCAATCCTAACTAACCAGCTTGGGCTGTACATTGGATTAAGGAGAGAGGCAACACTGAAGGGAAAGCAGCTCCGTGACCCGTATGGTACGTTAGAGTAAGATCAAGGAATGGCAGTGGCAGGGCAGGCACAGGCTACCTGCTGCAGACCTGTCTGGAAATGAGGGACACGCTGGAACCCTGCGCTGAAAAACGAAGCGATGCCAATACTGCGGTAGAGGATGAAGCTGCTGGAGTCCCCAACTAACCCCTCTCCCTTACAAATCCCCACCTGTAAAACGCAAAATCCCAACATCCAGAAAGGAGTATTTTTATTTTTGCCTCGATTGAAGGACTCAACTTCCTTCCAAGCAACAACCCGCCGAGACGCTGGAGGTGCTGAACTCCGTACCCACCACAGCAGCACAGGGGAAGCAGCCTTCTTGTGCTTCTGCCTACGGAGGTTGGCTTGGAGCAGAGCAGCGGGTTTCCAGGGCGAGGCCGGGAAGATGGCGAGCGTGATTGAGGGGCCATTGTTACACGGCCGGCTAGACGCGATTAGCCAGCTCAGGAACCGATAACGGCGAGCCCACGACAATGCAAGCTCAACTGGGGCTAACGTAGCCTGCCAGCAGCGTGGAGCTGGCATACCTCTGAGGGACACGCACAAAAAAAAAAACAAAAAACCCAAACAAAACAACTCTCTTACATAAAACCACCTGACAAGACTGGTCTCCTATTCCCAACCTGCTCGGGGTGAGGGAAATGCAAGGTGAACTTTCGGAAGCCGTGACGCAGCTTCCACGATCTTCCCCCTGCTGCCCGTGAGGATTTCACGGTCCCTCCCTGGCACTTCGCCCGGCTGCAGTGGGGAAGGGCTGCTCAAGCAACGGCTCCAGCTAACAAACTCCATCCAGGCTGAAGCTCGCTCTGCAGATCAGCACACCAGGAAAGTGCTGGGTGCCTGCTTTAGGGTCTTGGAAAGGATCTGACGGCTTACCTTTGCCATACCAGTAAATACCGTCGCCTGGCCAAGACACAGCTTACTTTGGCAGAAGGCTCGGCAGGAGGATTAGCAACAGCACCAAGAGGACTTTCGTGCTTGGAATAAGAGCAGCTACACCTGGGCTTCTGTTGACAGAATTATGCTGGTAAGAGTGGAAGGGGGGAAACGGCTTCCTGACCAACCCAAATACACCGGCAAAATCAGTAAGCGTAGGGTCAGGCTTTAGAAGAAACCACACTGCAATTCCTGGCACCCGTTGTTATAGTGGAAATTTCAATCACAATAACCTGCAGTAATTAAATGGACCACGGAAGGACTTTTGCCCTCAGGGAAAGGATAAAAAGAATAATATTTCCTTCAACGAGCTGGAGTACATCCAGCACCGGCACAACTGCGCAGGACTGGGTGTAGCGGTATCAACATCTCACGCGACAGCCCCTGGCAAGGAAACCCGATACAGAAGTGTGGGAAACCCGAGTGCTTTTTATTTTCTCCAGTCACGTAGCTTTTCCTTGATATCTGAAGCTCCTAGTCCAAGGCAAAGAAAACAAGTCGGTACAGCCGAAGTGGAAGTCAGCCGGTGCGCACCGCTGCACGGGGAGCTAGGTGGGAAGCGCAGCGGCAAGCCTGGAGTGTTCCTGGAGGAGCATTCATCCATTCCTCCTTCCTTCCTGCAGCGAGCTCATTTAAAACTTCACTTCTTCAATGGCAGGTCCTGAAGCAAGCTTTGTCAGCCCAGGGACAGCCCTCAGAGGAAATAAAGGATGGAAAATGGAAGGCCTAAATAAGGAGAACAAGCTAGGTAGGCTCCTCAGAAGGTTCCCACCAACTGCTGCGATCCACGCTTCCAGCAGGCATATGATGCCTAGGGGAAAAAAAAAAATCTCCCACACTTCAAAATTCTAATGTTTAAGGCTGTCTTCTCTGCAATTATTTCTTCATTTTTCAGACTGCAAAGATGCTGACAGTTAGATCTCCAAAGCATATGAAAGTTGCTCCAATGGGACCAAATGAACCCCCTCAAAGCAAAGCCTCAGCAGCCCAACTGAGCAGGAAAGCAGCTGGCTGGAGAGAGCTGCTGGCTTGCAGCACTGGGGCCAGAGCCTAGGGCCTGGCTCAACACCCAGGGAGGAGAGCACAGGAATGCTGGGGCAAGAAAAGAGCTGTCTTCTATTTCATACACAGAGTATACACAGGGAACAGAGCAGTTTGATGAACAGGCTTGTGAAAGCTCAATATTTTAAAATCTATCTTCATTTTGGGAAGCTGGAAAGGGCTTCATCGTTCAGTCTAGCACAGCATTCATTCTGCAGCCAGACCCAGTTATTATTCAACATGCAACCTCCTAAAGCTGACAGGATGCATCCTCTTCCTATTCCATCATTATACCAGCTTTAATGGAACCTATGTGTCTAAAAAGACAGTTACCAATTCTCCTCACAATAACATCTAGCCTACTTTCTGTCATTCATTTGCAGCCTTATTCAAAGACACTTGATATTAGACATTTGAGTTACTTCTTGCTGGTTGACTGAGCAAATCTTCCCCAAATCAAATGTTAGCCACACATCCGTTCTCTAAGACTTAATCATAGAATTGTCAGGGTTGGAAGGGACCTTAAAGCTCATCCAGTTCCAAACCCACTGCCATGGGCAGGGACACCTCCCACTAGAGCAGGTTGCTCAGAGCCCCATCCAGCCTGGGCTTAAACACTTCCAAGGATTGGGCTTCCACCACCTCTCTGGGCAACCTGTTCCAGTGTCTCACCACCCTCCTGGAGAAGAAATTCTTCCTAATGTCTAACCTGAATTGACCTATCTCCAGCTTTAATCCATTCCCTCTAGTCCTAAAAATGCTTAGTAACATCCAAAATAATAAACTCTACAGTATTCTGGGACAATTTGTCTACACTCCTGCCTACCAACATCACTATGGCTAACTCTGGCCACACTCATGTATTACAGAGGTCTACTTCTACCTGAATTTCTTATCTAATGCATTTCAAACTTTTTAAGGAGAAAAATAATCTGTATTCGTAAGCCTTTTTTTTTTTTTTTTTTTTTGTCAGCAATGGTTCTTTCTTCCGGACAGCAAAGTTGCAATTGTTTAAAGTCTTGACCCATGTGAGACTGACTCTTAAAAAAATAAATAAATAAAAACCAAGCCACAGTTACGTTTCACAGATGGGAACCAAAACAGAGGATTACAAATGGAGTCACATCAGAATTCAGTTATGCACAGACCTCCTGATTGGCCAAAACATGAATGAACACATTAGAGCCTTCTACTCAAAAAAAAAACCTCCAGCCTCACAGCCTACAGAGCCAGCACCTCCAGCATTGCTACTGTGAGTTCAGAAAGACAGTCTACAATCCCCTACTCATACACTCCTTAATATAGATTACTGGGCTGTAGGGAATCCTGGCCAGATGAATGAACCAGCCTGAATGTGTACTCAGCAAAAGAGGGATGCCCTACAGCCCAGCGAGCCGCAAAATAGATCTGCTCTTGTTTCACAGAAGACACAAGACGGAGCAGCCCTGCATGGGGGAACGTGCTTGGGCAAGAGGTGAGAGTTTTTCCCCAAAGCATTATTCTTTCACGTGATCTCACAAGCACAGAGATCGTTTGTCACCCTGGACTAACATCCACTTTCTCTCTGTTAATAATAGGAGAGAACAGAATGGTTTTAAACTAGAAAAAACTACAAGAGCTAATGAAATCTTCCACTATACTGCAGTGCACACAAAATCGGTGTCGATACTGAAAAATAAAGCAGTCTGTAGTAGCAGAAGAGCTGGAAACCTGCAGGTTTTCTTTGCTTTTATAGAACCATAGGATGGTAAGGGTTGGAAGGAACCCCTGGAGATCGAGTCCAACCCCCCTGCCAGAGCAGGGTCACCCAGGGCAGCCCACACAGCAGCGTATCCAGGTGGGTTTGGAAAGTCTCTAACACTAGGATTTCAATACCTCAATGGCATCTTGTTTCTCAAGTATACAAAAAGTCAGAATTTACAGGTCAGACAGTAAAGGAAGAAGGGTAAAAACAGCAAGTCATTTACTTACAGCTTGGCATTTCACAAACCCTATTTATTCCTAACACAGGTACTCACATTTGGTCAGCTATTGTACACCTGTGGGAAAATCACGGCTCTGAAAACAGTTAATTTGGCAAAAGCAGTAAAACTGCACAGCCAGGACATTTGCTCAACAGAAATACGTGTAGGCTCCAGAAGGTGGGTTAACACAAAGCCAGGAGGGGCAATGTTCCGAAGAGCAGTAGGAGCAGCAGCATAAAACCAAAGCAAGCAACCTAGGCGACCAATAGCACATTGCCTCTTCTCCCTAGGAGACCTTTCCTCTGCAGAGAGGAAAACGATGGCAGATTTCGAAGGAGTAAAAAGCTGGTTTGCTGCGATTCTCTTATTCTTCCCATTTGTCAAAAGCATCAAAATACGTTCAACAGCCAGAGAGAGCAGGACCTTTCGCAGCACTAAGCTCATAGATACAAACAAGCAGAAGTATTTACTATATCTGAAGCATGTTAAGCAACTACTGAAATCCAGAATAGATGCAAGGACCTGGAACATGTCTGACATTAAGGGAACGAGACCACTACAGCAAGCTTGACTCTGACCAAGAGCTTTTCTTCACGTGGGACAACCTATAGCAGCATGGGGGAGCAAGGGGGACAGGGGGAAGAGAGAAAAATAGAAGGAGAGAGAAACACCCACGAGGCAAACTAGCAAAGCAGGTTGGCTCCAAAGGGGTTTTGCCAGTCTTGCCCTAGGAAAAACTGCTCAGGGGCTCAGTCTGTGAGCTCACAAATACCACTGCCATCAGAGAAGTGTGATATACGATCTGGGATCTCTGGAAATCTCCACCACTGCTACTGCCTATTTTCTTCCTCCTTCTGGGACAGCTCCTAAAACTACTCAACCATTCTTCCAAGTCTGTTTGTAAACATCTCTACGCTTTCACTCTTTGCTTCAGCAGCACAACAGCAGTAAATAGGAATTTCATTCCCAGCTAAAATGCTAATTGCGACACACAAGTCAAAGTGCCAGGAGTGCCCTTGGTTCCTCTGGCTTGAGGAAAGGCTCAGTGGCACACACAAGCCACCTCTGCCCCCCTGCTCTAGCAGAAGGGAAGCAAGCAACAGTGTCCATCTGGACAGAGAACATCACTGTGCCAAAAGCAGCACCAAGCTCCAGAAACACAAACCTTCAGCACCAAAGGGTACGCTGAAAGCACCCTGAAAAAAGTATCAGTGAGCACAAGTCCTACTGAACTACAAAACTAAACTTAACCAAGTGCAAACGTATGCTTGACAGGGATGTAAACACCGCTCACGTTGACAATACCTGTCTCCCCAGCTGCTGGACTTGCATGGTTCAACACATGCAAGTCAGGTAGCTGCAACCAACTTAGCTCTCAGGACCAAGAAAAAAAAATGATAAAAAAAAATAAATCTGTATTTTCACCAGCATTTTTATCTGTCCCAAGAAATATCTTGCAGGTGTAAGAACTGTAGTGAATGAGAACCTCGCATTATAAAGTTAGGACTTCATAATAAACACTTAGGGCTTTTTACAGAAAACCTGTATCACATAAAGAGTAACAGCAGGAAAAGAAGAAAAGAACATGTGGTAGCTTGTGTTTTCAAATCCATCTACCCATCCCAAATTTTATGTATTAAAAGGATCCTATTTTTCCTTTAATTGAAAACAGAGTTCAGCAATCACATATAGAGGAGCCAAAATGTTCACAAAAAGCAGAAATCAAGTCTGCATTGATATACAGGTGAGATAAAAACGAAATGCTGCTGCAAACAAACGCTTACAATGGGTTAATATTGTACTGATACAGGAGGACATCCTTCCAAGGGCAGCACAAAGCAAACTCTTGTGGGCTGGTGGGGGCAAAGGGCTTCAGCACTTCAGCATGGCACCTGGAGAGCTACCCCAAAGGCCGTTCCAGCTTCCTCTGCAGAAGCAGACAGGAGAGGACCCAGGTAAACAGTACCACACAGAGGGTTTCTAAGACAAATAATACGAAAAACGACTTGTCTGACCTCAGAGAAAGAGGAAACTAAACACACCTATGAAGTTAAAGCTGGCCCAGTTGAACAATCTATGACTCCTGTCAAGCAGGAAGATGAGGCTGTTTTTCTCCGCGAGGGGAGCAGGGAAGGAAGCTCACCAGGCAGAGACTGCAAGCAGCAGGCAATGCTGTCACCCCCACTCAGCGCTCCCGCCTCGAGTCACCCGCAGATGCCACGGCAGGGTGAGAATGGCCACAGAGCAGGGGAGAGATTCCCCTTCACAACCTACGAGACCCGAGTCTCCCAGCTGCCAGTACTGAGGGTATGCGTATCTCTAGGTTAGACATCAGAGGCAATAATCACGTTAGGAAGTTTGACTTTGCCCCATTATATCACTGTTTATTGATGTGCACAGAATAGATCAGATTAGGATAGCATCTCTTCAGTACATGTATATACGCTGTCAGGTGCAAGGTGATCTTCATCTGCTTGGGGCTTCTAAGTACCACTCTAGTACCATGAACAATTAAGAGGGGTGTTTGACTCCTGATCTAAATAAAGTTTCTTCAGAAAACAAAGTAGTAATTAAAATCAAATACAAAAAAAATCCTGTTCTTAATTGCAAGCATATCCTTCTAAGCTTCATAAAAAAGCCCCCCAAGAACACAGAGATCCTCCTTCCATCCAAGCACATTTCCGTACTGGCATCTTCCAGTTACAGAATGCAATCTGCCATTTCTTAAGGCAGACAAGCCACTAACCTGCTTCAAAATCCCTGCTACTGGATGCCTTAACGTAAGGACATACAAACTACCTAGAGGAAGCAACAAAAATTAATACATTTGATTTCCAGCCGGTACTTTCAAACACCCATATGTTTTTAGCAGTCAAAACAAATTCCACAGGTGTAACAAGGTAGTCCTAAAACTTGGGAGATGCTGAAGTAGTTGTTCCGGGGTCACCATTTCATGTTTCTCACCAGACAAATCTCTTGTCACAACACAGCTTGTGTAGAGGATCCAACCCTCACAGACTGCTCTGCCTCTCAAAGTCCTTGACCAATGTCACCATAAAAAGAATTACTGCTTTAACTTGCAATCAAACTCAAGCAAAGAGGGAAAGACAGCACACAAACATCTAAGTACCCAAGTATGAAAGAGCTCCGTGTCTGGATGCACATCAATGCAAATTAATATTATTACATGTAAAGTATAAAACGTATGTCTGCACATCGTGTATAAAACAGAAGTATTTCCAGCCTCGTGGGTTTCTACACGTCACCCACATTCTCTACATTGAGAAAAGTGCCACTACAAAACCTCTCTCCATAAAGAAACAACAAACAGAAACCCCAGCAAACAGGAGTTCCAGCAAATGTTTAGAAAGAGGAAAAACTGTTTCAGAAACAATCTGAAAGCAGCAAGCAGGGCAGCACACACCCTTTTGCTTTCTGCAGAAAGCCTAACCATCCCGAGCACGGCTTTTGCAAAGGCCAAACTCAGCTCGCAGTCAGATACCACTTTTGGCTAGACGGTTGAGATGTCGCATCAGGGAGGTACAACGAACCTCACGAAGTAAAATGAACCTGAGGGCTCCGGGATTGCTTTGGTGCTGACGTACACACAGCTTCCAAAAAGCTGCAGACAGGAAAGGCAGAAACAATCCTGCATTCGTGATCCCTTTAAGCAATTTGCTGTCGCAATCAAACTTAAAACATGCCATCGATCAATAAAATTTACCAAAGGACTCAAAAGCTTCCACATATGCGTTTAATTCAGAACTGTTTTTCTTCATTGAGAATCGTTAGGGATACACATCCCATTTCTGTTAACATTGATAGTATTTCATTACACTCGGTTGTATGGAAACACCACAAACCAGCACATCTTTTGTTTTGATTAGCGGACCATCACAATTTAAGCTTTTCTTATTACTGACGAGGTTTCTTCAGATAAAAAGACGGTAAGTCCCTTAAAGCCAGTTAATGCCTGTTTTAATGGAAAAAGTAACTTTTTCCAGCTGTGAAGCAACCCTAAACTCCTCTAGGCCTAAACTCCCACAGCCAGATTTGACTTGAGAGCACTTCCAGGATTAAAAAATTGGTTTGAGCTCAGGGTGTACTGTCAGACCACAATAAAAGGAAAATGAATACAATATGCTGGAAATAAAACACCAGTCACATTAAAAAAAAAAACAAACCCCACCACTTTCTGACAGCGTTAATTATGACACTGTGCCTCCCACTCTTATCACGCACAGCCCTTTCACAGCAGCTCTACAGACCTCCACCCTCAGCCATCCCAGGCATGAAACAACACAACAGGAAGCCTTCTGGAGGACAAAACAAGAGAGTCACTGCTAGTCCAAGTTCACAGAAAGCACTTGCTTTCACAAGTTGGTTTTTTTTTTTCCATCAGTTTTTCAGCTCCCTCTGTTTCACAGAAACTTCTGCATCTGTCTTTGTGGAAGAAGATGAAGGCAAGCAGGAAGGAACAGACACACACTGGCAAACCAAGAAAGCATCACTCTTTTCCTGTTTAGAAAAAAAAAGATTTACATATTTCCATTGAAAAAAAGTTTTCCCAATCAAGGAGGGGGACAGGGAAAGAAAAGAAAAATAAAGGCATTTCAAACAAATTCTTGGGACATTGTATCAGCCACCCAAGGTTACAACATGACCCCTGCCAGAGCACCCTTAAGACTCATGACCTAAATGGCCAAGTCACAGAATCATAGAATTGTCAGGGTTGGAAGGGACCTTAAAGATCACCCAGTTCCAACCCCCCTGCCATGGGCAGGGACA
>WTSP01024711.1:18959-64537 GCA_025331215.1 Actenoides lindsayi | reverse complement strand
AGAGGAGAGGAGAGGAGAGGAGAGGAGAGGAGAGGAGAGGAGAGGAGAGGAGAGGAGAGGAGAGGAGAGGAGAGGGGGAGATGTGGGAAGGCTCAGTTCTTTAGCAAGTGGCAGGAATTTCAAGTATATTTGAAGAGTTGGAGGTGCTTTAAAGAAAACCTGTGACTCAGTGAGAGATATAGTAAATATATATATATATTTACACACAGATACTTATTTTCTATAAAGTTAAGACTATTTTATTATTTCATCATCACATTCTAGTATATTTGTTATTTTCTCTTAACCTTCCAGAGTACCCTTCTGCGTAAAGACATTGTGAAGGGCAAAGTACAATCAAGAAAGAATTAAGGGACATGATTATGAAGAATTTGTGGGCAGATATGTCCTTATAGCAGAGGGAAAGCAAATGCTGCAGTTAGATGTTGCACCTTTTGGTTTTGTTTATTTGTTTGAATAATGAATTACCCTCAGCCACTTGCCAAAAACCTTTTTGGTAGCATGTTGTTTCTATACTGGCAATACAGCCTGCATGCAGTTCTCTGAAAAGGAGATCTGTCTCTGAAAGACAGCCCCCTCATTTGCTTAGACTGTACTGATCCACAGCTGTACAGTTTGTGTTGTTGCTACATCTGCAATCTTGCTGCTGCCCCAGATGGAGAGCTGATCCTTGAAGGGACAGGGAATATCATTTTAAAAAATAATTAAAAAAGCATATTTATAGAAGCAAGGCTGACAAGAAGGGGGGGGAAGTGGAGAACAGAGCATGAGCACTCATGCTTGAAACCCCTTGCTTGTGCAATAATGAGCTTGAAAGCCTTGCTGAAGTGGTTTTACAGCTGTGCAACAAAATGGTGCACTCTCCTCCCTTAATGCTGACATTTTAATGTAGGAGCACAGCTATTCAGATTGTCCATTGGAGCTGGCAGGCTGATGGTGTGAGCAACTACGCACTCTCATCAATGTCGCTTGGATGAAAGCTGCTGTCAGGCTCAATAAAATGGCAGGCTAGGCCAATCTGGCACACATGAAAGGAAACTGGAAGAAAGGCTTAATTGCACCTCCAGCAGATTCCAGTTATTCTGCTGGTCTGTTAACAACACGTAGCCTGGCACGCCAGTCTAGCCCTCCCTGCTGTGTTGGTAAGAAAAACTCCTTGAAGGTATGGCACAAAGGCAGTCTGGGTTAGGCCACTCCAACCAAAGCCAAAGAGAGTATGTCTACCTTCTCAGATAGGTTAGCAGTAGCCACCATATCCAGTAAAAAAACTAAGAAATAGAGAAAGGAACCCTAAAAACAGAAACTGAGTTGGTCCATGCTTGAGGGATCAGGGCAGGGTCCACCAGCACTGGCAAGATGCCAAGATGGGCTGGACTCTTTGCTGAGACATCTCAAAGAAGATCCAAGAGGAAGAGTAGAAAAAAAGTATGTAACGTTAAGCGACAAGAAACAGAAGAGGAGGCATGATCAATGAAACCAAATACTATGGCATTCAGTCTGAATGGAGTCCTGGGTGGCATCA
This sequence comes from Actenoides lindsayi, assembly GCA_025331215.1. NCBI lineage: Eukaryota > Metazoa > Chordata > Aves > Coraciiformes > Alcedinidae > Actenoides > Actenoides lindsayi. The sequence goes on along the minus strand of WTSP01024711.1, from coordinate 63,015 downwards.
AGGACAGAAAAACTAGGCATTTTTGTCCTCGATGTGTTTGTTGGTAGGGGATTGAGGAAGGGCAGGAGACTGAGATTTATTGAGATTTCTCATTTTTGTTCAGTGGTCACAGTGGTCATGACCTTTTGTTGGAATGTTTGAAAAAAAGTTTTCTGCCAGTAGGAGGAAGGAGACAAGGAATGAAAATATACTGAATACAAAAATCTCACCTAGGGATAGGGAGCAACAAGCTGTTGGAGCAATCTTTTGCCTCTTAAATGGGATTGAGATAATGGGAAATAATGTGACACCTCTGGATATCTGTTTTTGCTAGCCTAGCATTATGAAGCTAAGGAAAGAAATTCTGTAAATTAAAAAAGAGCCTTCATACTTGAGAGATGAGGCAGAATTAGTCATCACCACAGCACCAGGTGGCCACAGGGTAAAAGATTTAGTCCATCCATTCAGTCTGCCTTGGAAGGTGTATGAGGGTCATGTGATTTTTTATTGATTGAGTTTTCGTTTTACTTGCAAGCATGTCCAAGGACCACATAAAACAAAACCAAGACTGCAATTGTATTACTTTTTGAAGCATGATAAAAAGGAATTACTCTGAACAAATATTAACATTTTCTATAGAGCCATTCTTTTGTAGCACAGCCTAAAAATACTCAAGAAAATTGTGTACTGTGTTATGTTGAGGAAAAAGAATATATCCCTGTCTTGTGATGAACCCAATTTCAGTTGCACAAACCCTTCCATTTCTAACTCTGATTGGATCACAACCCTCACTGTCACCTATACTTTGGGGTTTTTTTATACTACCTGGGGATTAATAGATCTTGTTCCCCTTAGTCACTGGGTATCTACACAACTAGGTAGGAGAGACACTGTGGTCATCAGTAATGAAATTACTCCCATTTCTGGAACTCTCCATATAGCAGATTTGAGCAAATGAACTCAGTAGCTCATCCACCTAATGACCTGCCAAAAACAGAGGGCACAGGAACTTCCCATAGGACATGGATGGCTAGAAAACTGAAAATGCTCTTTTTGTCAGCCTGACAAAAATAAAGAGAAATTCTTATTCCTTCCTTTATGAGCAGCCTCTGTGAAGTAGGAGTCTCCTATGCTTATATATTAAAAGAGCCAAGTTGTCTCAGCCCATTCTTAGAATCACAGCTGTAAAGGAATTAGGCCAAGGAGGCTGCTTGTGGTTTTTCAGCATTCAGTAGCAGAGTAGATTGTTTAAGAGGACTTTGCTTTGGATAAGTAATTCTTGTAGGGAACTAGTAATTCTGTCTTGTCTATTTCCCTTTTATCCAAAGTACATGATGGTTCCCCAGTTTCACAGTGAAGTCATAAACATGGATCTGGATCTGGGGATGCTGAAGCAATACACTCATTGCCTTGAGAGGATGGAGAGCAATGTTCTATTGCTTCAAAGTTTATCTAGCACTTGGGATAATTTCCCAGAGGTCCAGGCTTGGAAATACACAGACCAGAATTTTTGCAGCAGGCTAGTGTCTACTGAGGAGTTTAGAACTTGGCGGTGTTATAACAGTCATTAAAGATATATGAAGCTTCCTTTAATGTAAAGTCCTTTGATGGTAAAGTAGATGGGCATTGAAATGGCCAAAGCCACTCCCTTCAATGAAAGATGAAGTCAGGAAAGAAACGTTTCTTTAGCTCAGTCGCATATGATACAGATATTCATCACCCTAAAAATGACATAGCGATCAATAAAAACTGGAAGAACTTCATAGATGCATCCATTCCTAATTGAAAAGCTTAACATGACTGTTCCAATAAAAATAATATACCCACTGTTGACCTACTTCAAAATAAAGAAAAAAAAAATCCATTTTATGGCTGCTTTCTTCACTCTGTCTACTTGTTTCCTTGAAGATAGCTTTATATAAAATATAAATATTCCTTGCCAGCATTTTGATACAAGAGAAAAGTTTCATCCTTCAATAGTGCACATAATAGAATTGGTCAGATTTGAAGCATGGGAGCACTTTTTTATCTAGGATCTTTAATATTTTACAGTTCAGCAACAGAATTTAACCAAGCCATTGGAGATACGACTAATAAGCTCTCCATACACACACAAAAAATCTCACACTTGAGCCTTCATTTTGTTTCTCACTTTCGTGATTTACCTATAGTAAAAACATGTTTAAATAAGATATAAAATTTGCATTCTTATTTGATTATCTCCTGGGGCAATTAATGCCCCTGAAAATTTTCAGTATTTTGGACACAAAACACATTTAATAAGAACAAGAGTGGCACACTGAAGTCAGAAGAAAGGTCTATTAAATCAGTAACCCTACTGATTTAAATAGGACTAGGACTGCACCCTGTGACTTTATAGACACTTATCATGCAAATTTTCAGAACACCACAGTAAGCTTTTCACTCTAAGGCATTTATAAGGTCCTGTCTCCAATAAACTGTTTCCCAGAGATGCACATGTTATGCTTTTATACTTGAACCTCTTCTCTACCCCAAACTCACCAGGTTCTAGAACAAGAGGAGGGTTTGGATCACCAGTCCATTTTCCCAAACCTCTTGAAATTGCAAAGTGATGCTGCAAATTTTGAAAGAAAAGGTTTATTTGCAATATTTTAATGGTATCTTTCACTATTCTTGTGGCATGAGAAGAATTTTAAATTTTATGGAGTATCTATTCTCATTTATTATTCTAATTCTCTATCCATACGACATCAGACACATTTTTTGAACTCACAACATACTTCGAGGTTCAGCCTTCAGAAAGATACTGAGAATACATTGTTCTGTCTCTTTTGGTTGACAAACCTCCCTGGAAAATTGAGCTGCCATTAGCGGGAAAGTCCTATAAAACAAAATGTTGATGATAATATGTTTTAATAGCTTAGTTTGCAAAGTTGCATGTTGTAAGATTTATTTAAGATAAAGCTAGGAACTGACTAGTCATCAAAAGTAGCAGGCAGTGAAGGACAAATGAAATGTAGCGTTCAAAGATGTATAATAATTACCAAGCTGGGACTGATCTTCCACAAAGTTGATGTCTGGAAAGTTAGATGTATGGTTTAAGCTAATGTAGATTCCCTCTAGAGTAAACAGAAAAAAACTATTATGTGATTTCAGCAGGCGATTCTTCTCCCTCTAAAATGGTTTCTGAAAAAGAAATTAATTGCCTTCTGAAGGTGCCAATCTCTCACCAGTGACTACTGATGGCATCAAGACATCTAGGTTAGAGTGGACATCTAACTTCTAACCAGCTAGTGACATCAATGCCATTTCCATTCATTAAACCACCCGGTAAAATTATTAGGAATCCTGTGCACTAGTGGAAGTCTGGATGTACATGATTTGTGTATAATTGCCTGTACCTCTAACAGAGGCACAAGATAACAGCAATGCTGCATGAAGCTCATGAACAGTTCTCGAGAGGTGTTTCGAAGAGAGGCACTTGCAGTACCTGGCTTATGGCTGACTTCAGTGAGTTGCCTGTCAAGCGAGTGTGCCAGCAAAAGGTAGCAGTGAAGCTGGAACCCACAGCTGATCCTTGAGGAACCAGTGGGACAGGACAGCTAGGTAAATACATCATTTGATAAAGGATGAGCAAAGCACCCCAAATTCATGTTCTAACCATTTCACCTTACTCCTTTTTTTCCTGCCTGGAACCAGTTTCTCCTCCTGTAGCTTCCTGCCTTAGTCAGGCCTGATGACAAGAGAGAGAATGTACACTCCATATTTAAGGACAAGAAACTGCAGCGCATACTAATGGTGCCATAGCTCCTAATATCATCCAATATCCCCTGCTGGCTTTGCAATTACATACACGTGGAGCAAGGAAGTGGCATGTGGCACTCCCAGTGCGGATAAGTGGGTGTCTAGAATTACATTCTGGCATCTCTCAGAGGAAGAAGGGAAGTGTGAGTTAACTGACCCCACACACAGCTCCAAATGCCTCAAGGACCCCAGTGGTTAAGGCTGATGTCAGAATAAAGAGAGTTCGCAAGTTTTCTAAGTGACTACCCTAAAATCTCTCCCCTCTCTCCTGGTCGGGAGGATGGTCCTTACAGCCAAGACAAGAGGACGTGTTTTGTAACTTAGTATTGCACCTGGTGTAAAGGCATTTAATCAGAGTCTATTTAATAATAATCAAAGTGTATTCAGTTGGGAGCCTTCATCCCCAATTTTATCCTTACAGCTCAATTTCCTTTTTTTGTGGTGTTCCCTTCCACTGAATTACACATGCACAGTGTGTAGTTCAGGAGAAACAGTTCTCTCACCTAAGGTCTGGAAAAAGAACAATTTTATTTCTCACCTTTATTTTTTTCCCCTTGGAGGGGAAAAAGTGAACAAATGGACAAAAGGGCAACATTTTAAAAAGGGTTTATTAGTTTCCAGTGTTGACACACCAACAATATTTTGTGTCACTGCTGTTATTTAATGCTGAACCCTGTATGAGATTAAATTACATGGCAGAGTACTACAGTGTGTTGGACAGCAGACAGAGAGCAGACTATGCTCTACTCATTACTGTGCCCTTGACTCAGTATGGGAATTTGAGTGCTCCTCCGTTCTATAGTATCCTATATCCATAAAAAGTATAATGATTCCTTTTGAGAGACTCAGCTACTCAATCTAGGCTTTGCCCATTAAATAGATAAGGAAATACTTGCTTTGGGTAATTTTTTTTTTTTTCTTCTGGCTTCCTGGATTTTCAAGGAAATCCAGTGACTTGCTTGGCTTTGTATACTCCCAGGACCGAATTTGTTTGCTTTTCAGGTTTTGCATGAAAGACATTATTGAAGAAACAAAATTATTTTGAAGGAAAAAAATCATAATAATTCAGCAAAATAGTGTTTTTCTTATAAACACTCAGATTGTGCACTCCTCTTTACTCCTGAAACCATAAATTTAATTATCAAGCCTCAGATTTCATTAAATTCCATGTTTCTATTTTGGCATGAGACCAGGAAAACCAAACCATGGATTGAACTGTTTATAGGTTCATCTCAAAAAGCCAGAGCAGGGGGTCTGTGAAACCAGTGGGTGATAAGGCTGTTTTCTATTCTTAACTTACTATGTTCTCTTAAGTCTGTTATCTTTTCAATTCCTTTATTTTTTAAGTCCAAGTGAAGAGGAGTGGTTTTGCAAGGAAAATCAGCACAAGAACGGTGCTGGGGTGAAATGAAAGATCTTGTTCAAGGCAGGCACCTGCCGGGAGTTGTGTGGAAAGGGATGATGGATTGAACACTGCCATCTTTTGGCTGTGACCACAGCAAGGGCGTTGTGGGGAGGAGATTTTACCAGGCTTCCTCATAACACTGGCTAGGCATCTGGCAAAAGCATGTTTTCATGCCAACCCAACGCGGAAATGCTTCCGACTGCTGATCTGCAGTACTGTACGTGCTAGCACGCACCATGTTGGCACCACGTAATTTAGGTTTCATCCCTTCTCTGTGAGGTCCTCAGAACTGAGAAGATGGGCTAATAATGCAGAGAGCTGTTAGCGTCACTAAAGAATAAGTGCAATCAGGTGGATGTAAACAGTCACTTCAGCCTGACTGTGGTACACTCTTCCTGCCTCGGGAATACTTGAGAGTATCTCGCATTGTGTTGTGCTGAAATAGTGTTTTCTCAAGCGGTGAATTATATACAGTTTGTACTTCAACCTCTTTTGAGCACTTAACTGTGAATATTTGTATCAGTGCCAGTGAGTGTGAGGTGATCTCATTAGAAAGAGAAAGAAAATATTATTAGCCACAGAATTATTTCCAAGTGATTTAACAATTTACTCATGTGCAACCTCTGCAGTTCTTACATAAGAGGAGGGAAAAAACCCAAACTTTTGCTTTAGAGCAAGATTCTGACTGGTATCTGTCCTGCCTCCTTGCCAGTGCCTCACAACTCGTGCTGCCTTGGTTCAGCATGAATAGCTTTCCGCAGTCTCCATCGCTGCGCCAGGTGTGAAGTTGGAGCTCAGTGCCACGCCAAGGTGCTGACTAAACATATTCCCTGCACGGGAGCCTTCCCCGCAGCAGCAGGTACAGCCTGTGGGCCCTCTCCCCGCACCCTCGCCCACCCTCGTTGTTCTACTTAGGCAAACGCCTGTTCGCTCGGAGGCGGAAGGGCTCCTGGCAGGACGTCCCTGTTGACGCTTACGGCTTCAGGCTTCCACCCCCACTGCCTCACTAAACTTCACCTTTGGGACCCAAAATATGGGGCTCCGGGGGTGCTTAAGCGGGGAGGAGGGGACGGGCACTCCCCGTCCAAACACCGGGAGCTTTCGGAAGGCAAGCCGCGCACGGTTGGGGTACCGCTACTGCTCTCCCTCCCCGAGGCAGCGCTGACAGAGAGCCGCTGGCGCCGGGACGGGAAGGGCGGCCCCGCCACGCTCTCCGGTCCACTCTCCGGGACGCTGCTGGCGGCCCGTGTTTCGGTGGGCAGCGCAGCTCCCTTCCTCCTCCTCTTCCTCCTCCTCCTCTTCCTCCTCCCTCGCGGCCCCGAGGCGAGGGGCGGCCGGTTGAGCCGGCGGTACACAGAGAAGCCGGGCCGGGCCGAACCCACCACCCCTCCTGACCCCGCCGCTCCGCGCCGCGACGCGCAGCGCTGCCGCCCGTCCCCCGCGGCTGCCCGCGGCGGCGCGTTGCCCGGTAACGGGGGGGGGGAGCGGAGCCGGTCCGCGCTTGCGCGGCGGCGAGGAGGCGCCCGGCGGGTGTGAGGGCGGCCGGCCGGCCACTGCCCCGGCTGCCGGGCGCGGGGGTGCCGTGCTGCGTCTGGCCGGGCCCCGCTGCCCGCTGCCCGCTCCCCGGGTGGGAGCGCAGCAGAGAGCCGCACGTACCCGCTCACCCCCGGGGCGCCGGTCCGTTACCGGCCGGCTGTTCGCAGGCGGCCGTCAGCGGCCCCGGCCGGGGGTCGCGTGTGAGTTGCGCGGCGGGTCCGGCAGCCGGAGGAGAGATCCTGGACTGCTTCCATCTACTTGTGTGCGAGGAAGGAAGACAAAGCCCCCTGGCTTCCCTGCCCCTCCTTGGCAGATCCCAGTGTCCCGCTGCTTTCATTTGTTTTTGATCTGCCTCATTAAAAGACTATTGATGGCTTTAACTATTGTCCTTGTTTAGGTGCTGATTTACAAGCGCTAATATCTGACTGTGCCGAGATTAATGGGAGCCCGTGAAGTTTACAATTATCCGCAGGTCCCTTGACCACACATGGAGGGGTTTGGGTTGGGGTCACGCACTCTTATGAAAAACTCCAAAGCAGGCTTAAACCTGGGAACGTTTTAATAGGATTGAATTTGTAATAGGATTTGGCAGCTTGGCCTAAACTATATGGTAGGGGGGTTTGCTCTGGTTTATTTTGGAGTTTAGTTTGGGGTTTTTTTTAATGTTGTGTCATTACTCTTGCACAATTAGGTGTGGGTTTTCACGTTACAAGTTTATTTTTCGTGACAAAAAAATAAGCACAAATATCTTTGATGCGGAGTATTAAAACAAAGAGGACTCTACCTGTATATATCTTATAGTATGTGTGCAATAGAAGTAGATTCCAATTTCATGTATTTTGTGGTGTGAATTTTCGCACTTTAAATGAGCTTAAAAACCCTCCAATTAGTGACAACATATATGGCATCTATTAAAGAAAAAAAAAAAAAAAAAGGAAAAAAGACAAGAACAAAAGTGGCTGTTGCTTCACTGGAGCAAGAGTTCTGCTGAATAACAAAAGATTCCCATGCCGACTCTTGCCTTATTCAAACAAAGACACATTAGGAAACAGTAACTGGGCAATAAATCAGATTTATTGAAAATAGCGCTGCAAATAGAGGGAAGGTACATAAGAAGGTAGGAGAGAACCTGAAAGTGAATCATATGAGCAATTAGTTCTCAAGTAGAAGTTGACACAGCAGCAAGTTTCAGTGGTAGCTCACGCTCTATGGGTGTTATTCATTTTACATCATTTTGTGCTGTGCAATAATGCTGGTATGCTATTTAGCTTGCCGTGGAACGGGATCTTGTGAATTACCTCATTATTAGGTATCCTCATTTAGTAGTTCTTCTGTTTTTGTTTCTTATTGGGGGGTTTTGTTCAGTTATGTTGGGTTTTTTTTCAGTAACATGGCAAAACTGGAAATGCCTGATACTTGTCCTCAGCGTTGTGAAAGTATTTTTTTTAGGATATAAACTTAACCAAGGAAGTTGCAGTGGCTAGGAGGTATCATGAAAAAATAATGGGAAGCTAATGCAGATTCATTTTGCGTGGCTTTAAAACTTCTAGTAGAGCCAACTTTAAGGAAATGAGAGTTTGTGAGAAAACAGCAGCAGCAGCAAATCCTGCACTAGCATATATCCTGTGAAATGTCAGAGAATGCCATTGGCTTTGCCAGATTAGCATCAGGCAAAAGACAGGCAGATTTTGCCCCCGTCTTTTTGTAGTCATCTGACGTAAGAAAGTCACAGTGCCAGGGGTATGTGTATATCTATATTCTTGCTGCCCAGTCCTTTGCATTTTTGTACCCCCAGATGCTGTGCATCTTTCATGTCCTTATGAAATCAAAAGCTTGAGTATTCCGTGACAATCTTGTATACATCTGGCTCCCCTAGCTAGATTTATTAATTTCTATGGCAGTTTGTAACAGCTCCTTAGAAATTCTGAGGCAGATGCAGATAATGAAAAAAAAAAGTTTCTAATTAACTTATCTATAACAATAAATCCAAAGGCCATTCATGGTTATGTTATTTGCTAACTTTATTCTAGTGATGATTTTCAACATTATGCTACCTATTAATAACCACAGTGCATGATTTGAGAAGTTATTACATACAAGGGTTTCCTGATGGGTGGGAGTCATATAGTGCAAAATAGCCATCCCATATAGCTATAATTTTATTAGGGGGATTACCAGCTGAAATAACTAAGTATTGAAATGTGCATCATCTCTGTTAGCCTTCAGGAGCAAGATCTGGAAATGCATGGGACAGTCTTCTCCTCCCTGAGAAATGCTGCTGCATTCTATTTGCCGGTCCAAGAGGACAAATCTGCTTCAGTTTAAATTATCCTGGCAAGCTTGAAAATCACACTGGGACTAATTTTATCTTGAGTATAGTCAAGAAAACTTTGTAGGATCATAATTTTGCAAACTACCCTGAATTCTGTGGCAAATTCAGTGGCCACAACTTTACAAGAGACAAATAGCCTAGTGTATAAGGTAATTTTGAGAATGTTTTAGCCAGTAAAAACGTTTTCTGCTCCGCTATTTTCTTTGAACTCAGATTACGCTGTCTCATTAGCAGTTCTTCAATGTCTGACTGAAGTAGCAATATGGATGAAAATGAACTGACAGCAACTTAATCTAAACAAGTAGGACATGGTAATTGCTCACAAAGAGAAGTGCTTTAAAACAGTTAGTAAAAGCCTGTGGGGTAGGAAAGCAGGAAGGGGGGAGCTAGGGGAGATGTTGCTCCTGAACTAAACAGGTGGGGCTGGCTGCTAGTTTGGTGCTGTGCTAGATACTGAGATACAGCTGTTTCTATTATCAGCTCGATCTTAAGGCTCAGGGCCTTCAGGCTGCCCAGTGTTGTCTTCTCTATTTCTTTCCCCAACCTTTATCGATAAGAAACTCTTCCATTTTCAGCATCAGCTGTGGTGCTTCATTCTGGAGCACAGCAGGGGATAATGCACTTGACACTGGGAAAGTGAGGCCAGGCATATACACTTAAATTGCCACTTAAATGTGTAGCTCTATAGACACTTTACATTTGCTAAAGCCAGCATTGCCACCAGAAGGAGCAGTCCTCCCTGCTTCTGGCCCAGAGTGGGCATTTCCATCCATCCTTCTCATTGCCATCAGTCCACACCATTATACCTGAAAGCACAGGTCAAAACATCCCTGACAGCTGATCTGTGCTACACCATGGACGAACATGAGGTGGAAATGGAAATCGCCGCCATTGCTCACCATGATCAGTCCTCTGAGCCAGCTGCCTGTGGGGCTGTCCCAGAGGAGCTGGGGATGAAGAACGGGGGTATAAAGGAGGTGGTTGGTTACTACTTTTGGCAGCAGAGTTGATGGTGTTCTTTATGCCTGCACAGTGTAAAGATCTAGGCACCCCTAAAAGCCTCTCAAGTGTGACATTGGGGTGCAAAGCAGAGCACAGGGAGCTGTAGGCCACCATCACTGTGCTCAAAGCTTGCGAGGACTGATGGGTCCAACCCAGAGAAAGGGAGAAAAGTGCCTTCTGAGTCTGCTGGATGGGACACAGGTGGAAGAAAGATAATAGGCAATCATATGGATTAAATCTATGTATCCATGTAGCCCATAATAAGAAGCGCTGGCTTTCCCTGTGCATCCGCCGTAACAAAGCCATGTTCTGCAGTTGCCACAGGGAGGACTGACTTTCAAAGGGCTGGTGACAATGGCAGCTTCTTTCAAGTCAGTGCCTGCGAGACCTTTAAAAATGCCAGCTTGGAAAAAAACCAATTACATGTTTGAACATAGGCAGTTGCCATGTTTCTGCTGGTATTAGGCAGTTGCCATGTTTCTGCAGTTATTACTTTGTCTCTCTGTCATGACAGAAATTTAAAAAAAAATGAACATACATTTTAAAATTATGACAGCCATGCTAGACGTCTGGGGTGGCTTTACAATTCTTTCAAGAAAAGGTGTTTAAGATATAAAAATATTGTGCAATTTTTTATCAAATGACTGAAGCTTGTTTGGGGCATTTTGTTATTTATTTATAATACACAGAGAGAATAGTTTTGAAGTCAATTGATTCTGACTAATAAAGAAGTTTTACATCTCAAACTAGGGGGGAAAAATCATCTCCTTATATCTTTTAATGTTTTTAGTGTGACACCAAAATTACAGACAAAAGCCTCATTATGCATGTATGTGAAAAGAAAAGTGGATAAGAAAGAGAGATTACAGTCACTTAATCTGTATCACTTACACTACTTTAAAATTAGAAAGCTATAGCTAATTATCTCATTTGGAAAGACTGAGCAAAATCTGACCAAATATCCATGACAGAGTCTAATTTATCATGTATCTTGTATGATATCTTTTCCATAATAGCTAAATCAATGAGACCCAAGTGCCAGTCATTGATCTAATGGACAGATGGTGATTTCCATTTGATAAGGATTAAAGTTTTGGCAACGAGAATGGCTAGAGGTAACATTTTTTCTTGTACTGAAGATACTGTTGAGAGTGGCCTTTAAATATTTGTACTGTAAATGAAGACTGTATTTTTGTACACACAGAAGCTGGCCTTGCTCCTCACAACCATTGCTGTCTGTGCTTATCAAGTCACCAAGCCACAGTGCAAATGCTCCATGTTCAGCTTCACTCACAAAGTACACAGTGGGGTTTAAGGTGTTTGTCGTTTGCACCGACCCAGAATTTGCTTTCTGATGTGTTGAACAGGCACAACAGCATATCTTTGAAAGCTGGCAACATCTTGAGTACGTGTTTTTTACTAAAAGCACTTTGTTGCTTAGACTCTAGTCATTGCAAACCCCTCTCTCTGAAATTTCAGGATCACCAATGACATCCCACATGCCCAGGTCTGTGTTACACAGAGGGCTCCCGCACGCTGACAAGATGACTGGGTCATAGAGGTTTTTCAACCAGGCAAACAGGCATCTCTGCCTGGCCGCAAATCTCTGTGGGCAGCCCCTAACAGCAGTTCCCTCAGAGAGAAAAACAAGCTTGAGTATCCCACAAGAAAAAGGTTTTTATCTTCACCACATGCCACTGATTTGGTTGCATTCTTCAGCTGGATTATAGCTGGAAAACCTGCAAGATCATCTTAAAATATTATTTTGGGGAAGTCTTTGGTTGATGTCACTTGTCACAGGCCCTTTAAAGGGAAGAAGTGCTTGTTTCTGTCATCCTTGATGTGGTATATTCGAGCTAGCATCATCTAGAAAATGAAGGAAATCACGACAGTTTCCTTATGTGCCTCCTTACAAGAAACAATGAGGAATAAAAAAAGCAATAAATGAAAGTGTTTTACATTGTGTTTGTCTTTCTTCTGCTTTTAACTTTTTTATCTGCTGCTCTGACTGTTCTAAGTTCCCACCATGACTCTGGTCCCAATCTAGTTCTGGAGTTGCTACCATGGACCAGGACAACAGGAATAGATCCTGAACAAACACTGATTTGAAAATAATAATAATTAAAACAATCCCAAAATGTACCTGCCCCAAATATGTTACAGTCCGAGGAATAAGATACTGGCTGCATTCTCTTCCAATGAGCTGCCAGTTCAAGATACTCTATCATCGTGCCAATGTGATTTTCCATGGAGCTACAGTGCAAGCTTTGTCTTTTACTAAAGAAAGTGTTAAGTGTAACCATATGCCAAGCATGAAATAGGAGCTAATAATAGATACACAAAGACAAGGGAGTAGAGTTAAACAATAATCTGATACCTGCTGGGATGGTCAGTCATGTTCTAAGCACTGTTCTGTATGGCAATCTTTAGGTGACTCTGGTAAGGTCCTGATTTAAATCCAAAAGAGAACAAGTTCACTAAAGAATCTGTAAGAACTCTGTATTGCACTGGATTAAGGCGGACAAAGAAAAATCACATATATAAAGGCTGAGACAAACAGTGAATTACAGTTAGTGGAGTCTTGTCTGTCAGAGACTGTGGCTGTAATGTCTTCCGAGCCTGGAGGAGCACAGCTAGCCCTGACAGCAGGGTCACGGGGCACTGATATTTATTATATAGTGAAACCTGCTTAAGTGAGCACACAAGGAAGCAGTGGAAATGGTTGGTTAGCAGGAAAGACCGTAAGCTGGGACAAAATTAAACTTAACTTGGAGAATATTTTAGAGAAGCCTGTTCAGACTCTGCCAAGCATGCTGGGGAATATACATCAACATTGCTTTGGAGGGACACTCTAAGTACTGTGAGAGCAGTCTAACGCTTTCATAGTAATATTTAGACAGTGGCATTCATGTAAGTGGGAGCAGAAGATACAGGTGGGGAAAGGAGGACTTCAGCTAGGGAACAGGATGATTTTCCTGGTCATTCTCTATTCACCCTGTTGCTAGTTTTTGTGTTAGGACTCTAGCTTAGGATGAGAAGGGGGGTAGAGGAATTTATTTTTTCTCCAGTAATGCACCAAAAAAACCTCTGAACAGAACCTGATGTCTAACTTGAGTAGTGGAACAGCCTAGGTGTAGAAAGCTTGGATTAAGTGTCAGAATACGAAAAAGAAACTTTGCCAAAGTGATCACTGCCATTTCTTGGAGGTGTGTTTCTTTGTGTTGAGAGGTCACCACAGCATGCTGCCATCTTCTAGCTTTCCAGTTTGCTCCTGATGTCAAGCCCTGTTAAACCAGAGTTGTCTTGTTTCACTGACATCAATCCTGCAGTTCCCTGAAAAAGGGACTATACACCCCGAATTTCTTTCCTACCTCATCCTGTCCTTTCTGTCTCTTTTAGTGCCAGTGATGCTGCCTGCTAGTTCTCTGGACACGGGCAATCACTATTACTGCAACTTTCCTATTTATACTGCCACAATTTGCCTTTTTAAAAAATGTTAGTCTACACAACAGAGGGTTTTTTAATTATCTGAGAGAGGAAATGGAGCAAAAGAAAAGCATTTGTTTAGGTATAACTCTACAATGATTGTAATTTTTTCTTAGCAAAAATGAAAATGAGAACAAGTTGTCCTGTGAGTATCACAGCTCATGGAGCCTGGTTTCCTATAGATTTGTATCCCATTTCCTTCCCTCTCTCCCACCACAATAGTTTTGTCTCCCCCTGTAAACCCTCTGACATCTGTCAGGCAAGAAATAACACATACCCTGGCTAATCTGGAGCCATGCATATGCAGATTGGGCAGCTGGCTACTACCAAGCCACATAACATATCACATCCGAGTTCTTCCTGCCCTCTTTTCAATGGGGTTTTCATGCTGGGTCTCTCTCCACTTCCCAGCTGCAGATTTCAAAAAATGAAGTTAATTGTTTCTATAACTTCTGTTCCTCTTTCAAATTTGGCTTAAATTGCCCAACAGACAAGTTGGGCAAAAAGTTGTTAAGAAGACTGACTGGCAGAGGAGTGGAGAGCCAAAAGGACAGAAGCCTCATTTCCTTAGCAAACTAGCCTGAACTATTTCACTTAAATCATTCTCTTTAAGGCTAATACAGTATTTTCCTTTCTGTGGCACAAACAAAAGATGTGAGAGTCTGCATCTAAAATCAGCTGCAGAAGATGGTATCTGTGCCCCTTTGTCACAGGATGTAGTTACTAGATTAACCTTCTGGGAGGTAGGAGATGCAATTCTTCCCTCTGTACCGGGAAATGAGCCTCAGACTCTCCAGGGAACATCAATCATTTTAGGTAGGGATTCCCCCAGTCCAACACGTCAGTGCTTCCCCCAAAACTGGCTGAGGTGACATTGAGTGAGGCAATAACTGATTCTTGGGTGATGATCCCTGTCACCAGGCCAGAGAAGCATAATCAGCATTGGTGTCTGTTTCAGTATTGAATAGAAAAGGTGTACAGTGCTGGCAGGGGAGTCTAGTTCACATCATACACATTGTTTGAGAGGGGAAGCACCTGGATTCTCTTTCCTTCTTTGCCTGTTAGGTTTGAAGCAGGATCCCAAGTCAGTGCCTGCCTGTTCAAGTTATTCCAGCTCTTACACTGAAGCCTGGGCATAATTCTTTCTTGTCTTTTAGCCTGGTGGCTGAGCCAACCATGGAGCGGAAGTTTTCAATGGCTTTCTGGCTATATCTTAAAGGAGATTAAAGTGCAACACATTTAGCTGCAAAGACTCCTCCAAGAAGCATCTAGAGAATACATGCAACCTGCATGTAGGTTTTCTTCAAAGGCTCTCATTTCTCCAAATTCAAGCAAATTTTTCACAAGGAGAAGAGTAGGTACATTTCTTACCCCCAAATAATTGTCTCTGACAAACATCAAGTACCTGCCTGAAAGCTTACATTATTGAACCTTTTTTTTTAAGCTACTGGAATTATTTGACATATGAAAATGTATTTTTCACTAGCTTTCTCTTCAGAAATGATCTGCCAGTCTTAAGTGAAACCTAGAAAAAATATACTGTCTCTCCAGCATGGAAGGTTCTAGACACGTAAAGTTTAGCAAAGTTATTTAAATTAATCTTCTACCATAATACCGAGGTATAATGCACAGAACAGTCAGCTTTACGTGCAAAAAAGTCTGATGGTAAAGCAAAAACTCACTTGAATCTTATAATGTATTTTGCAAAAGTTGAGGCTCATCTGGCATTCCTATACAGAATTCATCCCGCCATGAGACAGTCCTCAGGTGTTACATTGACTATAGAAATCATGGTCTCAGCATGACCAGGTTCCACATCCCAAATATCGTATCAGAAGGGAAAAAGGGAAAAAAAATAATCTGAACTAATACTGAGATATTCCCTTATGTCTGTGCACCTAAAACATTGTTTAAAAAATGGATATCATCTGAAAAACATGTCGTTGTACATAAGCTTATTAATCTTACGTTTAAATGCATTTGATCATCCTTTTGCAATTTTTTTTTTTCTATCCAGAAAAAATAAAAGGAAAGGCAAACAAATAGTGGAGGGAGAATAAAGGGGAATCCCAGCTACACTGGAGAGCTGGAGAGGCTTTGACATGGAGGCTTCATTATCACTTCTACTCCCTCCCTGTAGGGATTCATTAAAATGTCAACCGTGTGAAGGTATACCCATAAATATATAAATAATACATAATAATTTCATTTGCAGATTCCACTTGGGAATACTAGCCCCAAACCATGTTAGTCTTGCTTATACCAGGAAAAATCATAAGCATTGTTCTGTTCCTGTGTTGCTCCACTGGTAGTAATAATGTTGGTACTGCAATACAAAGGGGACCCGTGGCTTTTCTTTCAGTATCATCGCACTCAGCTAACATACTGTGGTATGTGAGCCTTGTTGACTTTGTTGCTTTCTGTGTTGCAAAGTTAAAAGTTGTCTTAAAATAACACCAGCTTAACTTGATGTAATGGTGGTCTTCAGCTGATCTACCCCCGGATGTTTGGACTGAGTGGATAATCTCTCACTTCAAATCCTCCCACAGCCAAGTACAAGAGGCACTGTTATTAAGAAAGTACAGTTACAAGTATGTGCAGGCCACCTTCATTGTGGTGTTGCCTAAAATCTGCATGCCTAGCTTTACCCAACTTCAGCAGCACATGGGTGCTCATATATGCACCATATATGTTTATCATGGCCCACTTTGCATACAGTCAAAGGTGAGAGACGTTGTCTGCAGAGAGAGACGTTGTCTGATAGATGATGGAGCCGCTGCCTTTTAGGGTACAGTTGTAGCCACTATGGACAAAACATTAACAACCTGACTGCTTGGCAGTCTGTGTGAAAGGGGTGGGTGGTCTCAGCCTTGCTTATGGCAGCCTATTGTCTACATAAAGAAAACTCCCTTGCAAGTGGCATTAATCAACACCCAAGTTGGCAATTTCAGAGAGGTTATGAGCTGAATGAACATAGAGATTGGATTACCCTCTTGGCCCTCCTAGTGGCCCTCAAAGAATAGGGCTGAAGGCAAAGCTCATGGACAGACAGCATGAGAGGCTTTGCCTAGCACAGTCCATATAAAACCCCTTCTGTGGAATTGCAATCTCCAGGGCTGTCAACTTACTACTTGTAAAATCAGTAAGTTTCCTTTTAAAAGATGTTAAAGGAGTCTTAAGCAAAAAAAAAACCCCAAAAACAACCAAAAAAAAAATCACCAAAAAACCCCAAACCACACACCATAATTACTATAAATGCAAGTTTTCCATTGTCATACATCTTCATTTAACTCAGTGATTTAGTGATTCCTAAAGGAAATTATTATAGTCCTTTGTTCTTAAACAAATAAGTTGTGTTCTTTATCCTCCAAAAAAGCTGATAATATGATAGGTGCAGCTCTAAGGAATAATTATACTAAATGGCCGTGGATACCTCAAAAGACAGAATACATCTATTATGCAGAATTCCCTACAGAAATCTTAGAAATCTTATATGCATTGATTGCTAGTTAGCATTAGAAAGACTTTTGCAAGTTGACTTTACCAAAGCAGCAACTATTTGCATTAGCAAACAGGCAACATCAGCTAGCTGATAAGAATACAGTGGAGTAATGCAATTAATATAGCTATGTCTGTTAATTAGTGTTTGCCGACTGTCAAAAGAAGATACTGTTAGGAGACAAACTTATTTTCCTGATTAAAGAGTAGGGCCCATCTTGTTGAATTGAGCTGGACCCACTTTTGATCTAATTAAAGCTAGCAGAGTACTATGTACTGGAAACTTGTGCTACTCTGACATACATTTGCATATTCATAAGTGAGATAGATTGATATTTTGCAATTAACATGGACCAATGAGAATAAAGCCTAATTAGTAAACATGCTCTCTTTATTAACTTTCAGGTCAGGCTTTTGTTGTACTATAAAGTAATAATGGAACAGGAAGTCCTTTTTAAGAAAGAGGGTTATGTCATATATAGTTCATTCCTTTTCCATTCAAGCTCCACCTACTTGTTACTCAACTATTACTCATAGCCATTTAGTTAATGATTGGGATGATGCAAAGGAGAAGATGTATAGGAGTGAGGAGGGAATATTAGGTCAAAGTACGAGTGGAAAATGTTGGTAAATGCAAAACTTCTGGGCAGTTCAGTTATAGATAAGTTATAGATAGATAGATAGATAGATAGATAGATAGATAGATAGATAGATAGATAGATAAATAAGGCAGACCTGCAGGTTTTGAATGTTGTCCCAGATCCTTAAATGGCAAAAAAGAGAATGCATACAGTGGCGTGCATACAAGAGGCTGGAGTGTGGGGTGTATATGTGGGGTTTAAGCAGCTTGCACAGCTACATGATACGTAGAAATAGTTGAATGCATATATAAATAATATTTCTATATGTAAATAGTAATTTTAAAGATCAGACTGTAGAAACAGTGATCTCAGAATAATCTGACAAAAGACTCAAAAAGCAAAATATGGCTCTATGTGGAGTTTACTACACATGGTTTGCAGAAATAAGTCATATTCTCACATTACTAACTTATGTCCTCATGATTAAGTAAAATTAATTCTGCATGCCAATGTTTACAAATTCATTGATTATAGCCTTCGTTTTTTCTCTATTTAAAATACACAAGGATAAAGCATTTAACTAGATGTAACACATCAGAAAATGGCTCTCAAACAAATAATATTATGCAGTTTAAACTCCCATTAACTAATAATGTAGTTGACATTGATTGAAAGTGATTAACTCTAGTGCTCTTTTTCATGTTGTTAGTTAAAATAAATACCAGTGTATAAGGGAAAAGTTGGCATCTTTTCATTTTGCAAATGGATTGAACAAAGCTGACTTCTTCCTCATATTAAGTTAGACTAGAGGATTAGTAGATGCATTAGGGAGACACAGGAATACAGGTAAAGCAATAATAGTCAATGAAGCAGTCTCACTCCATCATTCACCTTTCCTACTTAAAAGAGGTTAGTTACCTAATGATAAAATTTCATGGTCAATTTGGAATATGTAATTAAATCTGATTGTAAACCTACTGCTATTTCTCTCTTCTTCAGAGGTCAATACAGCAGTATAATTCCTGACCCCTGTCCTTGAGCATTTTCTTATAACTGGCAGCAATATTATTTTGGAAGTATCTCTTTTCTCTAGCCTTCATCAGCTTGTTTCTGTGTGAGATCTGGCAAATGAGGCACACACATCTTCATCCCCAAATGTAAGTCATGGCAGGAGCCCAGGTCCCTTCCCATCTCAGCCGTGCCCCTGGGAGCTCAGTGCTGTCTCTGCTGGTCTTTCATCACTCAGCTGTCGACAGGTGGCTGGTTGTGAGCCTGCCTGAATATGGGGACACTAAATAGTATTTTCCAGGTAGATCTTCCCAGCTTAGTGACACACTGTCTGTGCTCCCACAGCATGCAGTCAGGCATATGTTGGAGTAGTTGCAGGTGTCACTACCTGCACTTTGTTTATAGGGTGCTGTGTGGGTAGAAATCATCAAGTCGTGGTGAGATCTGTAGGTAGAGTTCGACTCCACTATCCCCCTTCCCATCTCCCAGTTTCCTTCTTCTGCCTTCACTTTCCCATGCTTCCCAATAAGAAAATGTATGGCTGCCCTGTTCCCAGAATTCTTGAGAGAGGGAAATAATCTTTTTTGCTTCTCTTGCCTTCAGAGCAGGATCCCAGCAGTGATGTCTGGACAGGTGATGCACCATGGTGTGTCCAATGCTCCTTTCCAGTGCAAGAGCTTTTCAAACACTGATGTACTTCTTTCACCGTTTCTGCACCAAAGCTTCTCCTTTCTGCCCCAGTTGCTGGAGTGTGGGGACCAGGTACATGTTGCAGATGTCCAGTCTCCCCTCTGCATCCTGCCACTGCTGTACCTGCAGAGCTGACACTTCATGAAGTGTATGGTCATGAACTCCTGCTCCTGAGACTATGGCTCTACCCACTCCCTCACTGGCTTTTATTAAAGAAAAAGACAAAGTTTCTGAGCTGATAAGGACTAAAAATAGTCCTGAATATTATCTGCAATTAGCAGAAATTTACTATGACAGGACTATAAGAGCAGAAAATGAGGATGCTCCAGGAAAAAACAATGCAGTGGCCTGTGATGGGTTGTAAGTTATGAAGGGATCTTACTAATGTTTACAAATATCTGAAGGGTGGGTGTCAAGTAGAGGGGGCCAGTCTCTTCTCAGTTGTGCCCTGTGATAGGACAAGAGGTAATGGTAGCAAGGTGAAACACAGGAAGTTCCACCTCAACATGAGGACAAACTTCTTCACTGTGAGAGTGACAGAGCACTGTAGCAGGCTGCCCAGAGAGGTTGTGGAGTCTCCTTCTCTAGAGACTTTTAAGACCCACCTGGATCTGTTCCTGTGTGTCATGCCCTAGGTGTTCCTGCATTGGCAGGGGGGTTGGACTTGATGATCTCCAGAGGTGCCCTCCAACCCCTAACATTCTATGATTCTATGATTCTAAGTTAAGGCAAATAATGATTACTGTATCTGCAAAATGGCACAGTCTCAAAGGCTAGAAGGAGGATACTCCCCACTCTCTGGAAAAGCACTGAGTTAGACAGAGATAGAGTAAGACTGAATATCATGAGGCAAGGAACAGAGTTAACAAAGACTTCCTGCATCTGGGAACAGTCCTCTAAGCAGAAACTTACCTGGAAATTTGTCTTAATCTGGGCTCTTAAAGAAAGTGGCCTCCTCTTGGGAGTAGAACAGTTGGGCATGTTTATCTGAAACCTTGCATGAAGCTAGGAGGAAGAACACCTCACTTTTGGATGATGTTAGGTTTTAGACATGAACAAGGAATCCAATTGTTCAGCCTTGGCAATATTGAAGCACTTTTGAGAAACATAAAGGTGAAAAATGACAGACTGTGGTTTCTAGTATTTCCAGTTGTAGATGCTAACTGAGATTTTCAGACACATAAGCTTAAGTGTCCTTTAAATATATAAATCCTTTTCTGTGGCTAGCATTTGGATTTTAAAGCAATATATTTTAAAATATTTCTTTTATTAGAAAGCCCTACAACTTCCAGGCACCCATCTGAAAAATCACAGTTTGAAGCCTAATCCATTTACTATAGCCACCATTTTTTCAAAATGTCTTAGGTGTTCAGATGAATGGCTGAGTGTTAAAACTCCATAAATTCAGATTAGTGAGGAATTATAATTATCTAATATCAAAAGCATCTGAGCACTGGAAGAACTTATTAAGAACTGCTTTTTATTCACTATCTCAAGTAGCTTTTGATTCAAGATTAGATTTGCAGAAAAGGAAATACTCTTGTTCAAATAAGTATTAAATATAAGAAATCAGTATTGTCTGTACTTTTGCTATATCACAGCTCAGATTAGTTGCCCACCATGGTCTCCCCAGAAACCTGGAAGTTAATCACTAACTTAACATAACCTTAAATTGGAGGAAAAATGGCATTGAGCTCTATTAGCTAAACAAAAAAGCGAACAAGGAATTTTTCCATAGGCTTTTAGTTCCCCAAATCATCTTTGTGAGATGATTAAGAAAGAAGAATATTCCCCTCCTGGGTAATTGTGGCTTTAAAAGTCCCAGCCTGGCCCAGAAGATGTGAATAAGCATTGGATATAGGTCAGCAGCGTGGCACTGTCACATAGAAGAAAGCACAGAAGAGAAGGTGGTGAGTGAAAATAAAGGGATAATGAAGATAGTATGTCAGGTCATCTCTCCTTATTTGAATGCTAAATAACTTAGGAACTGGGGAGGAGGTGGCAGCTCCCACAGTTTCCCAATCCTTGCTATAATGGTTCATTTTCATTGGAGGAGAACAGTAATTTTGTTCCTCTTTCTCAGAAATGTTTAGGCCCAAATGCCCCTTAGGCACTGATCTCTCATTCATTTTGAATAGAAAAAGTCAAATTAAAAAAAAAAATTTCAAATTTTACATCTCTATTTCAGACTCTCCTGGGCACAATGACAATGGTGGAATGAAGTCTCTGAGCAAATACAGAAGTATTGCAAGCCAAGAGTGCTGTGTAGGAAGCAAGAAGTGGGACTGCACAGAAATGTTAACATGTCTGAAAATCG
The DNA here is from genome assembly GCA_025331215.1 of Actenoides lindsayi. NCBI lineage: Eukaryota > Metazoa > Chordata > Aves > Coraciiformes > Alcedinidae > Actenoides > Actenoides lindsayi. Next base: position 41,395 of record WTSP01024711.1, on the reverse strand, counting down.
TGGCCTTGTAGACTTCAGGGACATTAAAGAGTGCCCAATAATCCTACTTTCTACATTAGTGATGGAAGACTTTTTCTGTGACTCCATAACATACAAATCCTCCATGAGATTCCTGTTCTTAGGTGACTTCACCCATCCCCTCACTGAGAGCAGAGACCTGTAGTGGAGAGTGAAACTTTTTCTTCAACACCTTCTCCAATATACTTCTGAGTATTCAGATACCAACACTGTAACATAAGGTTTTATTTATAACAAAATCCTGATTTTTTAAAGATCTCTTGTGGTATTAATTTTGTTGGGGCAGTTCTACTGCCTCTTTTACAATGAGAATGTCCTAGATCTCTGCCTTCAAAGTTCTTTTGTAATGTGGCTTATGATCCTACCTACCTCATCAAAAGAAAATGAAGGGCATTAGGTACATTTCTACTGTGCTGCACTGTTCATCTTGCATGAAGAGACAAAGCAAAATGGCTGCCTTCCATGCAGCAATTTGTGCTCTGAATTATTCAAATCCTTTTTCTTTCCCTTCTCATGGTTAAATGGTGCTTCAATCAAACAAATCAAAGTCGGTAATAAATTGATGTAATTTCCCATCAGTCTTACAGAAAGTTTTATTCAAAATAGCTGCAAGTTTTCCAGTCCATCACCCTCTGAAGACTTCCGTGGTGGTACATCTTATGACATTGAGTTACCAAACTCTTGCACTGGAGCTTCTTGCACTTCAGTGCTAGAGTTGCTACTTTCTTGCACAAGGCTGTTTCAGATAATGCCCCAGTCAGCATGATATTCTTCAGACTGGCAATAAACCTCGTTATGGAATATCTTCGTCATTCTTGTGGGTGTAATATTTGTTTATATAAGAGATTTGACATCCCCGTGCTGTTGTTGTTTGCCATAATTCTCTGTCATAACCAAATTAGCATGCTTTGTGGGTTTTCATAATGATTTAAGCATGAATAGTGCAGAATGCTTTAGTTTGCTCCTGCCATACTATAAAGTATTCCAAGTATGTGTGTGTGTGTGAGGTATATTATGTATAAGCATCCTACATTTTTTTTGAAGCTTGCCAAAAAAATGCAAAAATAAAATACGGACAGGTGGAAATTTCCATGCCTACCAAGCACTTATCACCTGGATCAGAGGTTCTTGGGAAGGACAGCCAGCTGCCTAACCTGCTGGAGATGAATCCAGGTATCAGAGAGTTAAAACACTTGCTCATTGGTTTTCTCAGCTCCTATTTTAATTTGCTCTTTTTTTTCGGACAGCTCTGTGAAGGCAGTCTGGTTTGCTGCTTCGCCATACTAATGAGACTCATCCATCTGCCTCTGTCATTGCCAGGCTCTCTTTTCTGCTGGAAGTCAGAGATGAACGCTCAGGACAGGTCCTTTCTAGGCTGCAGTACTTAATCATTTCTAAACACGCTAGATGGCCTCAGGCAGTGAAGGCAACAAGCATTTAACCCAGGCTTGGCAGCTCAAGCTTCCACATAGTCTGGCTCTAAGCCTTGATAATGAAAAGTAGCTGTGCTTTTACTCTCCACTTAACCAGATGCTCTTTGCTTCTTGGGGCAAAAGGTTAAATAGATATAAGAACCCATGCTAGTTTTGAAGCCTTTTATTAGCAGTCCTTATAGAAGTGGAGTAGAGCATTCTGCTCCCCTGACTATGTCTCTCGGGATCCTGTATTTAGGACTGTGTCCACTAACTAGAGGAATGTAACCTCCTCACCCAAAGCTCATTTCTTGTTCAAGTAACAATAAATAGAGCCTAAAGCCCACTTTACCACTTAATTATTTAATGTTCTATTTTTATAGTAAGAATGGATAAAGGAGACATTATCAGTTTTGTTCAATGGTGGCAACACCTTATATTAACAGTGCAGATAAAGCATTTTTTCCACTGTGGCTGGGACAACTGATTTATTTTTCCACTCCATCTACTGCTCCATATGTCTCTGGAATCTGCCTTTTTCCCAGAGCTCATGTTAGTATAAAGCAATTGTCTGGGATGTGTAAGAATTAAGTATCCCATCATTCAGGCTAGACATGCAATTAGAAGAGTTGCACTAATTTCCACTGCTGAGACCCTGTCACTTTAATTTATCCTTACTTTCCTGCATTTAGGTCTTCTCTGGTTTGAGGCCAAGGGTTTTATATAGTTTGAGGCAGTGGTTCTGTAATGCCAGAGGTGGCGGGGAGGGGGGTGGGGGAGGGAGGAGGAATTGGTGGGTGTGGGTGGGAGGGGTAGAAGAGCGGCCGGGAGGAAGTATAAGGGCAGGGGAAGAATAAGAACTGGTTGAAAGGAACAAAACCAACACGTACACACTTTAAAGATCTAAAGCATGTGCCAAATAATGATGTGTGGAGCGGCTGCAAAGGAAAGTAAAGCTTTCAGAGAGGAAGTCTTTATTGAACTGCAGCACTGAGCATGTGTCTCACACTGGATTTATTTTTTTTTTTTAAAGTAGATGTTTATCATTGAATCTCAGTGGTGGGGTTGGGTTTGGCTGAGAGTGCCACCAAATCTGTCCTCTGCTCTGCTCCAGGTTTCCCAGAGGAGAGCCAGGGGTTCAGGAACCTCAGCTTCTGCTCTGGTACCATCTCCCTGTGCCAACTGGTTCCTGCACTGTGCTTCATCGGGAACCCTCAAAATATCAAAAATCTGTCAGTGCACAGGACTCCTGGATAAAAGACGACCTCAGACAAGAAGGTTTTTGTACATCTAGTCCTCTTTGCACACCACTCCTGCTGCAGTCAGGACAATAGTATTCCCAGATCCAACCGGTAACACTTTGAAAAAACACCCAAACTTTCCAAGCTTTTGTACAGCAGGAAAATTCTAATTACCTATCTTTACAGAAAACAGTTAATGGCTTTCTAATTAGGAAGAGTTTTGTATCAGGGTTTTTATATGGAACTGTCTGGGCTGATTTGTGTGTTTGTCAGTCCAGCATAAGAAAATATGTAGAAAATACGTGTTAATACTGAGTGATACAGAAATACAGTGCTATAGTAAGTAGTTCTCTTGCTCCAGTGTTTTTCAAACAGAGTAAAAAGAGCCAATACAATATACTTCAGTACATTTAAGGAAAAATATAAGGAAAATTGGCAAAACTACATTTACACTCGTTAAGCCATTTTTATGAGTTAAAGAAGATATAAGCTGCCATTCTAGTTTTGCATTTCAGCGATGACATATTAGCAATTTGTTTTCATGTTTTCTTACTACTAAAGAACATAGAACACTGCATGGGGTATATTTATGACTAATAAAATGTTGCAGAGGATGAGGGAGTCTTGATAAACTATTATTCTAACTTAAATCAGTCACTTCTATAATTTCAGTTCTTTTGGATCCTCTTTTCCAATAGGTACAAGGTTAATGTGGCATCTTAGTATATAGAAAAAAGGTTGCTGAGATGGATTTAAAATTCAAGCTGCAAACTTTCATTTCTGGCTGATTATAACTCACATTTTATTGAAAGATGGTGGGGACCTAAAATTCAAAAAGTAGTCTATAAGCCACAGATGTTACTTGGCAGGGTGAAGTTTAATGTGTCAGAGTGGGGATTTCACCATGATCTCCGTGCCAGATTTCTGTCCACGGGCTCTAACTTGGCATCTTCTCTAACAACATCTTGCAACCATATTCAACAAGGTCCCAAATACTGCTAGAAAGAAGCAAATGTCCTAGTCCACTGATTCATGCGTTGAGCAGCTAATGATTTAGACATGTGACTTGAGACTGAATGGAGGCCACATCTGTGGGAAAACAGCCTAAGTTCCCATCCTTGACATCAGAATGCATTTAATAAAAAATACTTGACTTCATCCCATAGGGTAACTGCATTCATGTGTGTTTGTACCTCACATGCAAATCCAAAGTTGGAAGTCTGATGCAAGGACAAAATTAAGCATGTCAGGAGTGGGGCTCAGGTGAAATCTAGGTATGATATATTGAATCTTGGATATATATTGCAGATCCTAGAAATTCAGCTCAATTTCCTCAAAGGTATTTGGTGAAATGAAAGGGGAATTGGGCACACAAGTGCCTTTGAAATTCTGAAAGTTTGTGAGGGAGACTTAGTGGTGTGGAATCTGACAATGAAATTGTTCATAGTTTTAAGCATTTTTAAATAATAAGAAAAAAATTAGATTATACTGCCTATGTGAATATCAACTGTAGTTGAACTGTACATTGTTATCATTTGAGTTTACTTGTAAACTTGTACCTGGAGATCAGCCAAGCACAAGACCCTGGTGTACAGTGGCAGTTTCTGGCTCAAGAATTTGGTCTCTGTGGACAAAATAGAGAAAGGAAAGGAGAACCAAAATGGATGATGTAATAGGGGTGAATATAATGATGGCTTGAAAACACCGTAAGAACATTAAAATCTTCTAGAGATTTGCTATCTCAGCCCTTGAACTGGGATACAAGCTAGTACCTGTGTGGCTAATTTCCATTGATTTGCCGTGTTTGGGGAGAGCAGAGATGAAAGGGATGGAGAGCAATTCAAAGGAAACTAAGGTCAAGAAGCTCTAAGAAAGGGTGTAGAAGTGAGCAGATGATTTCCAGTATCTTTCTGAACTCTGTCCTCACCAATGTTCTCTACCCCTTCCATGCTTATCCCCCATTTAACTTTTATATTCTTCTCCATCATAGGCATGGTGAGGAGACCAGCCTTCACTCAAGCTTTTTGTGGTCTCTGCACCATTTGTTGCAAGGCCCACCTGCATCTTTTCCTGGCAGAAAGACACTGGTTACCATTCTCAAAACAGAAGTTTTCAGTTTATAGTCACTGCATAGTGATTTAGACTGTGTTTTGTTGGCTAGCTTGTGTGAGTGTTATGTTGGAAACTGTGAATATCTTAATAAAGTCAGACTTGTGTTTTGATGGGTTGTAAGTAATGGCAAGTCCCCTTCCCTTTCTGTCCTCCTGCGGTGACTGTCATTTAAAGCAGCTCAGTTGATCCCATCTGTCATATCAGAGATCAGCAGGAGAGTGCGATTCTAATGCAGCCAAATCTTTTCTTATAGAGGCCGTTTCTGTAAAAACTCAGTGAAAATAAAATTCAAGCCTCAGATAAGGTAGAAATGCAAATTCTCAGTACTCTCAAGGTGTCTTCACAAAACATTTAAGGAAAATGTGAACTTGATTCGTAGCCTCTTCTCCTGCATGTTCCATACTTGCTGCTTGTGTTTGCAAGGGCAAGATGAGAATAGCTTCCGACACAAATAAGCAGTATTAGCAGGGCAATTCTTCAGAAGTACACTTATTCTCTTCCAAAATCATTTGCATAATAATAAAGGAAGAAAGTTATATAAGGTAAACTACATATCAGCAGAATTGTTTCTATAAATGAATGCTTTTCAAGGTTTTCCAAGAGGCAGTGGGAGTTCTTTGAAATCAATGAGGTAATTAAAAGTGTTGGGAAAACAGAATAAGAAAAAAAAGAGGAAAAAAAAATTTTAAAGCCATTAAATGCCCACTGGTCCAGTGACTACAGCATTTATCTGGAGCTTGGGTGACCCTGGATTGCATCCCTGCACTGTTGCAGTTTTCCTATGAGAATTCTGGGCAAGTAAGTTCCTTTCTGTGCTTCATCTCACCTATAAAGCAAGAATTACAGTATTAACCTAATTCAGGAAGGTGTAATCAAAGCTTCAGGGGAGTACAGAAAGTGGACCTGTAGTATTAGTAAATGAAGCAACAATTACCCTCCAATACTACAGCAGTGGTTACTATGTAGTAACAGCTAAGTAGTCCCCATCTAGCAGGGTAAACTCAGCAGGGACTAGAGAGGAAAGAATGAACCAGGAAAGTTTGGTCCAGGGCCCATGGCATTGCTCAGTGGTCCTATGTCATGAAAGCATATATATAATAAGGACCTCCAAGGAACTCCATATCATGATGATGGAGACCTTTAAAAGTTGCCAATATAAAAAGATGATCTTCAAACATTCTGGATATCAAAAATAAATAGAAATAAAACAAACGCTTTGAGTTCTCCCAGAGTTCAGAGTATAATGCATGTTTGAAAGGTACTAGAGTTTCAGAACACATTTAATTTTTGGTAATATGACATTAAACATGCATTTTTACTCTAATGATTCCATGATAAGGTGTTTCACACTGCAGAAAAGAATACAATAATATAATGAAGGGAGTTAGTAAAATTATCTGTATCTTCCTGGTCCTGGCCCTGAAACCAAAAGCACTATTGGCATCTGGAGGCTGCACCTGTCATGAGTTATGGCCCCTGTTTCTACAGGAAGGATAAAACTGATATTTCAGTGCCATTCATCATATATAATAAAGTCTCCGCCTTAGTAGAAATGCATTTATATGCCAGTATCAGAACTGAGTACAGAAAATACAAGCAGTCAACAGTATATGTTAGATACATTTGTTGTAATGCTTTCTGTGGCTAATAAAATAAGTCTCTAGCTGTTTTCCAAGGGTAGCTTGGCAGAGTTGAAATCACAGTCTCTGTGTCATGAAAGAGCACAATACCCTTTTTGCCCTTTAAATCTCGTAACAATGTTAGAGCTTCAGCTATTGTATGGGCTCTGAATTGCCTGACCAGAAACGTGGACCCAGGGTTCATGTTATCCCAAAATATTTAGTCGTACAACCAAACACATTCTGCTCACAAGGCTGTCAAGATGTCTGAGTGAGATAAATGTCTCATTTTCTGATGGTTTCTTATGACCAATAGCACATGTGAGCAGCAGGGCACAGGAGGCAGCAGGGCCTGATGGGCTGTATTTGATTCTGGTACTGTCCCGTCAGCCTATTCCACTGCTGGAGCTCATTTCCATACCAGCATTTTGGCCCACCACCTATCTGCCTCTTGACACTCTTCCCTACAAGCAGGTAAAGAAAGTTCAGGCAACCTCTCCAGCTAGCTTCTGAGATTAAGCCCTATTCCTTGTCAAGGTTCATCTTCCATAATGTATGGCAATGAGTTTGCTCTGTGGTTTCTCCTCAGTGGGAGACTTCTGCCCCCCAGGGATGGCACCATCTAGAGGGGACAAAAATTGTATTTCTGGAAAGGAACCTCCTACTTCTTCCCATGCTTCTGGCCATGGCATCCCAGAGAGCAAGACTGAAGTGAGCCTTGAGAAAGTACACAAGGTTTCCACAGGGCCTCACACTGCACCACTCTGTCAGATTTGTCACATGCTCTAGTTTTATACTTGCTGCTACAGAATACTGAGTAAAATGGGGTTTTTCTAATTTTCAAATTTTTTTTATTTACCGATGGCAACATCTCAAATGCTTAATCAATACATACAAGATAGAAAGAATTAATCTGGTATTTTGCCAGTGAGATACAAGATTTAGAAAGGAAGATCATGTCCTAGCAGGAAGAGTTACTCTGGAGAAGTTGGATTGCAGGTTTAATCATCAGGTTTCAAATAATTAAACACCCCAGAAATGTATTTCAGATTATAGTAGGGTTGACTCTACCCTCTAGTTATAAGTGTCAGTAATCAGTAATGCCATTAATTCTTTTTAATACTCTTAATAATTTCTGTACCAGCAATAGGGAATAACATGAATGCTGTAGTGGAGGCTCTTAAAGACAGAACAGGGCTGTGACAAAATGAATCAGCTTCTCGGTTTATCTAGTTCCTCTGAAATCAAGGGATTTATGCTAAGTTACACCATATAAGAAGTCAAGTCATTTTAAGCATTGTATGATTTAATAGTAACTGTGCCAAACTTGGTTATATTTTCATAGCAGTAATAGAAAATAATAACACTATGGAAAGGAAAGGTGGAGTCCTTTTGCTTTATGAATATATATTCTATCCATGGAATCACTGAGTAGATGGTGGAAATAGCTACTTAAACATTGATTTAATGCTTTAGGAGTGTCAACTTTTTAAGAAAACAGACTGAATTTCTGTACGAATCCTTATCCAAAGAGTAATACTGAGTAATCTTGTCTAATTTTGTCTTCTCCTTTCTGTAATATGGTCTGACTTTAAAAAAAAACAAACAAAAAATAATAATAAGCAGGCAAAAGAAGAGCAGCATATTTGCTTATAACTATTATCTCCTTGTCAGGGACTTTGCAACAAACATGAAGCTTAGATCCTTTGTTAATTAGGACAGAAACATCATACAGGCACATTGGCCAAATGTTAGTGAAACTCTTCTAATACTTTTTTAATCGCTGTTTGTAGAAAGGCTTTTTTTCCATTGTTGTTCTAGCCTTTCCTCTGTTATTAAGAAGGACAATATATATCATTTTTACTGCAAAGTGCCAGGCGAGCCAGGATATTCAAATGAACAAACCTGGATGCTTTACAACTTTTGCTCTCTTGGAATCAGATCTGAAAAATATAGGACCTAAATATCAATACTGTAAGGTTTTAGTTTTATATCAGGCATAAATCTTAACAACCCGTACTTAACAATGAGCTCAGATTTTAACTTAATCTTTGGCAAGCTGAGAATTAAACCGACACACTCTCCGTTTTCTCTTCGCTCCCCGGCGGCTCCTTGAAAAAGGCACCGTCTGTGCTATCCAGCTTAAAGGTTTTATGGGTTGTGAAAAGCAGATACAGTACTGCTTAGGTGGGCCACGGGCTCCTCCTGAAAGACAAAGAGTTGAGTCTCACACTCCCGAGCGTTCTTCTGCTTAAATAAAGTTGCTAGCTGCCTAATGAATGTTAGCTGTAATACTCCCTGTGGTCAGTGGGGCTGTTGTTTAATGAATTGCTTAATGTGCTTGATTACTGTTACTATGTGGAATAAGGGAAATAACCAGAGAGATTTGAAAGACCCACTAGAGAATACGATGAAAATGAATTGGATCAATAAGAAGTTTTTGCTCATCTCTGAACGATGCATTATGTGCTGCGTTGTTGGAGTTGGGGATAATGTAATTTTGTGGCTTGTTGTTGTTCTTTTTATAATTCAGAAATATAAATCTCATTTGACATTGGGTTTTCGGGCTGGCCTTCCTGGAGTTATAAATGTTCCCCTGACTCCAGTCCCGGTTACTCACATGGACAGATAAATTAATTAGGAAAACTTTTATGCCAATTACTTTATGCCCTTGGCTTTCATATGTTTCTGAAGAGCGGCAGCTAATTAAAGATATGATTCATAATTACTGGTCGATCGAGTAGTTGAGTAATGGAATCAGGAACTGTTCCAAAAAAATTATCCATCACATCATTACTAATTGTTACATAATACATAAGGATGTAAAATTCAAATAAAAAATTACTCACATTTGAAAGATTCATTCAATTAGTGGGTTTGGGATATTTTTTATAACAATTATAAACACTGAGATAGTTCTCACATTTTTAAAGATCACAGAGGTTTTATAAATATTTATAATTAAATAGGGGCATAATTTCCATCACGTAAAGGACTCAGGCCTAGCTGGAGGAGTGGCTTAGTAGTATATTGAATTTATGAAAGCTGGAAATCAAATCTTTGGGTCAAGTGAAATGAATATGATGGTGTCTTCCTACCGCTGTTTGCACAAGCCACAAAACTCTCTAGTTTGGCAAGCATCGCAGACTAATTTCTCGAGAGTAGAAGAGCTGTTGCAAGTTATAACTTGGCACTGAACAACACACAGAAATTTGCACAGAATTTGTCAACACTCGTTTTTCACAGTCAGCATTTGCTGTCCCAGGAAGAAGAGTGTAACAGATACCACAGCATGGTAAAACTGGTAAAATGGTGAAGAAAAAAAAATAAATAATTCCTCCAGCAATTCCTTGCTAACATTGCAGATGTTCTCTGTTATCACAGTTTATGAGCAGTCATGTCACTTCTTCAATAAAAGATGTCTGGAAAATTCAAGCATGGGTTCATTCAGTAATTCAGATACCCCACAGGTGGGCCTGGGAAACCTCTGGGTTCAGTTTCCCATTGTTTCTTTACAGTTTAAAGCAATCGTGTGGTAAAGTCCTATATAAATATCTATATCTGCTAACCTTTGAGAATAATTTGTAAATTTTCCAAAGTGGGGCCAGCAATACTTTCAGCATGAGCCTTCACGAAAGCTGTGAAGAAGTCTCACCCAGCAGTTAAAAAGTTATCAAGAGAACACCTTGAATACCCAGGAAAATTATAGCTTACTCAGTATTTATTTGAACTTCCTGGAGGGCCTGACCCTGCATATTCTTCATCTCCTTCACTTATTTAAGCAACTCAGATATACAGTATTAGCTTTATCACCTACTCCGCAATAGATTTTTTTGCTATACTTGGTTGAGTTTATATGATTAACTTAACCTAGCACTCATTAGACATATGGCATATGGTTTGGAGGAGGATTAATAAATGTTTTGCTGTATCTGAACGAGAGATAGAAAATGAATGAAAACAAACTTCCACTTCTGCTTGCAGCTCTAAGTAGCTTCTTAGCTGCCATCCATCTGCAGGTACCATGTGCTACCCTCCTGAATAACATCAGGGAACAAAAGAGAATTCAATTAAACATTTTTATATTCTAATTGACTTGGATTGCTATAGATATCTACAGCAGCATGTAGGAGAAGCCAGCTGGTGGGTGGATAAGAGCATTCAGCAGAAGGATGTCCCAAAAACCTTAAAGTCCAGAGGGGCAAGGCAAGCACAAGATCACAAAAGGGGAGTGCGACCAGTAGGGACTATTTGGACCCTTCTGAGTGACAGTACCAAAGTCAAGTTCCCTGAAGTCCCCACCAATGCAGGGCTCTCTGATGAACCTTCCTCTTCTTACCATGTGAAGGTGTTCCACAGGAAACAAGTGGTTTTGATATTTTGGTTTTGTTTGTTTTTTAAAGAAGAAGCCTTTTTCTAATAGTGTTACATCTTTTAAAATGATATTTTGGTGTTTCAGGAGCTGGTACCTCCTGATGAAGTGAGCAGGAAGGGTTTTTCCCCTGCACCAGGTCAGCTGAGTACACGGGAGAGGAGAGTGACAGAGCAGTGTATACAAATATGCAGAGGTGTTAAGGATCGCAGCTGTAGAACTAAATGCTTTTAAAACTTCAAAGTTAACATCCCAGGGAATAATAAAGTGCAAAAACAAGTCATATACAATCATGATATTATATTAGATGGGAAATCAATACTGAACCTGATAGCCATGTTACAGTGTGTTTCTATTGTGACAGTCAGAAATAGTTTTATAGGATGAATGGTGGCAGCCTCTGACCCATCAGCATCCTTATCAAGCACAGTCCTGCCTGACAGAGGCACAGATGCTCCTCATCTGTAACAGCACTGCACTGTGAAAGGGCTGTCTGCAAGACAACTGAGGAGACAAATTCACAGCTAAGGAAAAATCCCAGCTCCAACACGACATAACCTTAATTCACAACATCCATAGAAAAAAAAATTAAAAAGGCACTTTGACATGAATTAAAGCTAATGTCTCTGCAGAAGTTTTACTTTTAAACATTTAAGTTGCTACACTGCTGGTTTATGAAACATAAATGTATTTGCATAAATGGAGGAGGGTGAGGAAAAATATTCGGGTTTGATATGGTTAGAGGGTTTTATGGAAGTTTAATTTCTTCTCATTTTAACACTGGAATTAAATTATTCAGTTGTCTGGACATTTGTCTGGAACTAGAAACCCTGTGGACATATGTCAGACCTCCTCAGGATGCAGCAGGGCACAAGTGCAGTTCAGTCAATGCTGAGTATCTGAAGGAAAGTCCTCTTTTCTTTTTCTTTTTTTTTTTTTTTTTGTACAAGAGAAGAGAAGAGAAGAGAAAACATATGGTCTATTTTAAGACATTGTAGTCCATGTCTTAGAGAAAATTTTGGTCTAGATTACTCAGTGTGTATGTGGTTCTCTCTGACTTAAATGGGAAATAAAGGTTATATTCATACTATTTTTTGAATTACTGTACAAATTACTTTAAAGCAGAAAAGGAGCAGTTTTGAATTAATGGATGAAAAATTACATTGAATTATTCTCATTATGAAAATAGCCTTTTACCTCTTGCTGAAATGGAGATTTTCATATTTTGGGTAAAATAATCACACCAGTGGTAAATGCTACCATGCAACAAATTCCCCTATGTTATATATTTCATATAAATACATGAAAATACAGGCTTATACTACAAAAAGCAAAACCCCTTCAGCCATGTTTAGTGCTTGAAAAGTCACATGACCAAGACTAATTAATCTCCTGTGGTTTATCAGATCAAATCAGTAGGTGATGGATTTTTATTTGGGGTCACTTGATGCATTTTACTTTGATACTTTTAAACATTTCATAATGAAAATTACTTCAAAATAAGCTATTATGAGTGTTGAAATGGGAAACTCTCCTTTTTTTTCTCCAGATAAACAAAACCAACACTATACACAGAACTTAATGAAATACAAGTTAATTCAGTTGCAACAGCATTTGTTCTGTTGAAAAACATTTTGTTTTTTTTTTCAAAACAGAAATTTTTTCAAGCAGCTTCAAGAACAGCTGATGGTCTTTAGTCCACAACACCTGGAAAGTGGTACAGCTGCCCTGAGTTACCCGTAAGGATGGAGGCATGCAGAGCTCCAGGAGGGCAAAAGGGAATGGAGAACAGAGGGGAGAGGTGAAACAGGATGTGTAATTTCCACATTAGCTAAAAATATGCTACCTGCACCCTGTGTCACTTAGTACACAGAGGCACCAAGTACTTACGGAATTGTGAAGGCTGTCATTTCTGTCTCTGAAATAATTCAAACTTGAGAATCTCATGCAGTAACTTTCATGCAAAGCAAATATTTGTCACTTCTTGGATATCAGCTAATTATATGCTTTCACCAGGAGGGTACTATTTATTCTGCATGCGTGAACTTCTTTGTGGAATAAATATTATTTGCAAAAATGCAAGATAACATGGTTCATGCCTTTCTGTGTCAAATGTAATAGGCAGTATTAAACTAGATGTACCCTTGGAGCACGTTTCATCATTAGCTTACCACCCTTCTGATGTCAAAGACAAATGTCTGACGTTGCAACAGATTCCCACTAATGTCCTAATGCGCTTCATATGCTATAAAACTTTCATTACCAGAACAGCAGCTGGGTTGTGTCACTATAGCCAGTGAAATTCTGAAAGATTTTATGAAGTGCAAACTTGTTCTATGAAGACAGATAAGATCCATTATCTAAAAAGTGGACTAAATTGCCATAGTCTTAGGGCTTCACCAACTGGTGCAAATTGAGCTGAAAATCTGCTAAGTAGCACATGTTGCTGTGACTGTTTCACCCTCAGACTCTTGGAGCTGTCTCCCCGTTGAGCACAGGTTACTGTTAATACATAGCATTAAGAATATATGGTATATACAGCAAGATCTCCCTGTCTCTGTCCTGATCCCCCAAGACTCTTTCCTCCCTGCCTGAGCATGGTCCCCACATGTGACTGAGCTCCTGGGACACAGGGACCATGAAGATGCCAGAAGACTGGTGAGCGTAGGCAGCAGGACTTTCACAGCAGCTGAGCCTAGGCATGAACATCCTCTGAGGCGAGACAAGGTAAATGGCCATGGGATTCTTCACAAGGAGAAATAAATGCCTGTTTATGACAGCTGTGCTTCAAAAGCACCACACCTCAAGCACATGCAGATAGAAAGGAGACCTGTTCTTTCCCTGCTGCTGTTTTGTGCATGTGATGAGTGCTGAAGCACTCTCACAGTTTGGGGGTAGGAATGGCATACAAGTAGGTCAAATCAATAGATGCTACTTGTGGTAACCAGACAGCTAAATTATTAACATTATTTTATGAAAAAGAAGGCACTTGTTATTACATGACTCATGCCTGAAGTTTTCCAAGCACTTAAAACAGAGTCCCGTGATTTACAAGTAAGAACAGATTATTAGTGTCTGAGAACTTAATTGACTGCCTCCTCTCGGCCATTGACTTCAGCAGTAATTTTTTTTCCAGCTACCTGCTCAAAATAGCAGCATCTGCCTCTTAAACATCCAGCACAGATCAAGAATGGGAAACTTCTCTGTGTCTGTTCTCATAGTATAAATCAAAATTTGAGGCTAAAAGCCTCAATCTTGTAAAACTGGCGCTGTTGGAAACAAATTGCTGGACACCTTGAAATCTCTGAGGGGCAAAGAAAATCAAAGCCAATTTCTACTATTTTTCTTCCTAAAACTGCTCTCATTCTAAAATGAAGAGACATGTCAAGTATTTAGGCTGAAGTAAAGAAGGTGGGCAAGCACAAAAGAGCTTGTCTGCAGCACTGGGAGTCTCCAGAGCCACACGCTCTCTTTCTCTAATTTATTCAGCAGTGAATTTCAGCGAGATCTCCTCTCAGCCCTGTTTACACACATATGTTCCAACGTACAAGAGCTCTCCTCTCTCACATAAAAGCTGACACACAGACGTATAGCATACACGTTGTACTTTCCTACTTGGCAACTGATTGCATATCTCAGCTCCTCTGTGAAAGTAATCCCCACATATGTATAATTATTTTAAATGAATTAAGTCCTTGAAGTGTGAAGATCCATAAAGATCTTTATAGTCTCCTTTGACACTTGAAGGTAAATATTTGCATTGTGCATTTCAAATTAGATGTGCAACGCCTGTTAAAAATAATGGGAGCTGGAAGTCTGGTCTGTCTAATGATTTCCGTCTTGATCATTGTGATACTAGAGAAAATATAGAGAGCAGGTGCTTCTGTCCTCCTCTGCTCCCCTGAGGATGGAGAGATCTGTTGGCAAAGTCACCCCTGAGGTGGATGAGCCCCGAGAAGGGCTGTCTGTGTCAGGGCATCTGCTAAATAAATGGTCCCCTTCCCTTGTGCTTCCTGAGTGATAACAGGTACTTTCAGTTCCCTCTGCATTACTGAGATACAGACTTTTTTTCACCTACAACTATTCTCTAATTTATGCTGAAACATTTCTTGTGTTTGCCAGCAGCATGAGGGAAGAGCATCAGTATAGTCATGGAGGGGAGCACAGTGGCCACAGGGCAGCTCTGTGCACTGAGGACAGTGTGAGAAAACTGAACTTGTTGGATTCATGCAAGGTGGGGAAGCGGTAGGGGGAAGGAGGATCCCTGAGGTTGCCCAGAGCACTGTGCAACCTTGCTCATCAGGGTGAATTAGCCAGTGAGGAGCTCTGTGCCAGGATTGTAAGCTAACCCAGCCACACATTGCTCCTCACCATCCTGCCTAGCACACTTCTCTTGCATCTGGAACTAGTGTGAGTCTGTCGACACCACAGCAGGGTTGGCTGAGCAGTCATCTCTCTTAGTCAAACCTCTCAGATTTGAACTTTCCATGAAATTATTCAGAATTCCCAAAATGAATTGCATTAAAGCCCATCACTGATGGAGCCAAACCCTCCCACAATACTTCATGCATCTCAGCCCTGGATGGGAGGAGAGGGGTTGGTGCTTGAGCCTCATCTTCCATCTTGACACCCAAGAGATCGTCTATAGAAACAGTTTGTCCCATCACACTGCCCAGTCCTTCTGAGCTGTTGGGCACTTGCTTTGCAACTGAGGCTGAAATGTTCATCCCATGTGAGGAGCATCCAGCGTTGCCTGACAAGATGGGATTCCACCATTCCACATTTTGTTCCTCTTGGAGAGTCCTTAGCTTTAGATATCACAGGCTCATCTGAGATCTTATAAATCATCATGGTCATCTCTACTGTGTGCTAGCACATCTACATTGCCTGCAGCTGTTACACCAAGGAAACAAGAAAAAAAAGGTACACATTTTTACTATAATAGAAGTCACATCTTGCTGAATATACTCTTCAAAAATTGAAACATCTGTTGCAGTGATATCTCTGCTGTACAAAAGGATGTCATACCTACTCTTCTTGTCCCAATTCAATAAAATACACACATGATTTCTGCTCCTCTGCTCAATGTTTTTGAGTAAGTCATAATTCTACAGCCAGTGTGTACACCGACACACAGTGATTCATTGACACATGCCTGCTACAATATACAGTATCACCAGTTCCTAACCAAAAAAAGTAATAGAACTATATATAATGTAAAGAATGGCTCGGAGCCTTATTGTGAGAGACCCAGGAGGAAGGAGAGTTAAAGAAATTATATGTCACTCACTCCTAAATGTTGCAGTTGTCTGGTCTTTCACTCTAATGCACTGGCTTTGCTAGCATTTAGTCACCTGGAAACTCCTGTGAGAGCCTGGAGGGTGGGCAAAGAGGGGGGAGGAGGCTGGGGAAGGGAGAAGAGAAAGAAAGGAAGAAAGAAGGATTAAACTGAAGCATTCCTATCAGTGCTACATTTTCCCTTCAGAGAAATCCTTATTGTGTACCAAATACCACAAGTGTGTATTTTATTGAGAAGAGGGAGAAAGAACAATCAGAAACTCTGTCACATTGTATCATCGTGAAAAGTAGTTGTGTTTTTTCAAAGGAAGGTATGTCTGGCTGGAGCAGTTTATTACTCCTTTTTAGTGTCTTATATGTGGCTTAGGATCCTACAAGGAAAAGAGTGAAGCCACCTTCCTGCGCACCATGATGTGAAGGAGCAGAATATGCTGTGGCCTTGTTTTGAGTCTAGGTATCCCAAATACTCCATCAGTTTATTAATCTCTTGGTATAGGCATACATTAAATGGCAGGCTGTATAGAAAGACCTGCTCAGGTCCAGCAGCTACATGCATACACAGTGAGAAACATGTTATCGTTGGCTCCCTTGGTCCTTCAGTTTTTCCCTTCAGGGTCATTGTTTTGGGAAACCCACAAACCCATTCACCCCTGGGGGAGGTTGGGGGAAGATCTTGGGCATGGAGGGATTGTAACCTTTAAGTTTTCTATGAACAATGGGCAAAGTGAGGCTGTACTGGACAGATCCAGTTGTAGAGGAATGTGCTGGGTTAGTGCTCAAGTGGAAACTGTAACATCACAAAAGAGTATTGCAAGTTTCGTGCTTTAATAGTCACCATTTGTTTAACCAATGAGAAAGTGAATCTATTTTTATTTGTTAAGCATAAAGAGAAAGATTGAGCTCTACCAGTCATGGATAATTATGTCTTATATCTCACTATGACAGAGGCTTTCTCTGAAAGCTACACCTAAGTTATGGCTAAGTAAGAGATACCATTTTGATAGATTTTAATCAGGAAACACCAGAACAAATTGAGATGGATTCTTCTTTTGTGTCAATACCTTGTTTTTTTCCAAACAAGAAATGTGATGCCTCTGATTTCACTGATTACTGGTTTCTGTGTCAGTCTCATCAAGGCAATGCTAGTCTCTATTAAAATGTCCTCCTAATGTTATTTTCCTAACAGAAGTAGTACCTGACCTGCAGTTTTTGGAGACAGCATGGAAGAATAGATCATTTTTTCCTGCTGGCTCTACCTGGTTTCTAGCTCACTGCTTAATTTAATGTCACAGAGAGCCATCATCCAAGGAGCACTGCGAGACTAATTCTGAGCATTTCACTATGCTTTTATTTTGTGTCAGGATTAGGATTCATTTATGTTTAACTTTGTTCTTTATGTCAGCAAAGCTGAGCCTAGAGGTAAAGCTAAACTCGAAGACATGGCTGGTCTCTACAGGAGAGAATAAAAATACTGTGCCTGACCATATCTGGCTCTAACAACGTTTGATTGGCCTTTTCTTGCCCTCCAGTAGCAAGGTTGGATTCTTGCAAATGTGCAGCTACTGTCATAACAGCATAATTGAAAAACTGTCAGTTCTCAAGACTTCATTATTATTTTTATTAGGGAATCTGTTGGCACTGACAGTTTTTTCTCATACTCTTCAAATACCGTGGATACTGGCAGCTGAGGATTCTACATGACAACTTGCATTGAAGTATAAGGGTATTTTTCATGTCAGTGCAGAGAGAGAAAAACTGTCAACAGGAACACAAAACAGAGCTCAGAGATGGTTTTAAGTATCTTAGCTTATGTCAGACTCAGTGCTATTTTGGTTTTTCACTTATAAATCATAATTTTAATTATATGTGAGCAAAGGGTACTGTTAAAAATATAAGCAACAAGATGAACTTAATGCCTCTAAACAAATATATGTTAAGAGCATAGTCAGAAAGGGAAGAAATGTCCTGATTCATAGCTAGATTCCTTTATTTAGGTCACCACTAGAAAGGCTTCATTTGAGCCCATTTTTTAATGGTTCAGTACTGAATGATGTCAGATCATGAATGGCCTTCTATATTCCTTTTTTATAAAGAGGGAAGCAGAGCCTAGACAGATTATTTTTGATGTGGATCAGAAGCAAGGTCTTTAAGGATATACGGGGAAACCTTTAAGGTTGTTTAAAGAGTATACTTAAAACGCAGGGAAGATTTTCCTTGACTTTGCTGTCATAAAGGATGGCATTGAACATGACTAGCAACAAAACACTTGGCATACTGAGAGCAGGACTTTCAGATCCCGAACACCCAGCAAGGAGCAAATTGTGTTGAACACAGAAGCAGGAGATGTGGTTCCTTGGCAGACCTCATGAGCAGTGATGCCAAACTCTGAGCTGAATTACCAATGGGGAATCAGTAAGTGTGAATAGCCCCAGATAGGGTTTAGAGGTCTTCCTTTCTGAATGAGCACCGAGAGAAAATATGCAGAACCTCTACAGTACTGCAGAGCTCTTATAAAATTGACTCTTCAGTGATACAGGTTGATTAATTAAACTCACTAAAGTGGATGTGATTAAAAAACATACTGTCAAAGCAAGTGGACAAAGATGAAGAAGAAAAATTCATATGTAAGAAATCATTATTTGCATGAAATCATTGTGAGTTCATACAAAGGGTTTATTGAATGAACATCGGCCAAGCCTTATTGATGATTATGGATTTTCTGGATATGCCTCAAAACCAGCATTTTCACCCCTACATAACTGTGCCTTTTTTTTCTCTCAGCTATTTTTATAATATGATTATCTCTATAGCTCTCATAGAATAAGCTATTTATTGAGAAATGCAATAGTCCCATCTATAAAAAAAGTATTAGAAAGAAAGTAAAAAAAAATCTGATATTTCAGTTTATATTTTAATTCTTTGGATTTTTGGAGTTCTATTTCTTCACGTTACTAATACCATAAATGCCAAACAATTCCTCAGAAGAGGATGTATATGTTTAATATGTATTGTGTTCTGTTCAGGTCTCCCCAGTTCAAGAGGGACAGAAAAGACTAAAGAGACTCCAGTGTAGGGCTACGAGTATGATTAAGGGACTGGAACATCTCTCTTATGAGGAAAGGCTGAGACACCTAGGGCTGTTTAGTCTGAAGAAGAGAAGGCTGAGAGGGGATCTTATTAATGTTTAAAAATATCTGAAGGGTGGGTGTCAAGTAGAAGGAGACAGTCTCTTTTCAGTGGTGCCCTGTGATAGGAAGGGGGATAATGGTCACAGACTGGAACACAGGAAGTTCCACCTCAACCTGAGGAGAAACTTCTTTACTGTGAGGGTGATGAAGCACTGGAGCAGGCTGCCCAGAGTGGTTGTGGAATCTCCTTGTCCAGAGATTTTCAAAACCTGACTGGATATGTTCCTGTGTGCCATGCCCTGAGTGATCCTTCTCTGGCAGGGGGATTGGACTCAATGATATCCAGACATCCCTTCCAACCCCTAACATTCTATGATTCTATGATTCTAAGTGGTGCATGCCTCTGCTAATGGTACTAGGGGGTCAGCCAATACAAATATTATTTTTGTGCCCAGATGATGACTGCTCACTGTATGTCATGATTGTCCCCTTGGTCTCCATGATGACAACCACAGAAACAGGTTCAAGGCCCGTTTCCAGACAAATACATCCCTACTTTCAGACCACTGGAACCTCTCACCCTTCATGTCTGTTAACTATTTGTTATTACTCTCTGCACAATAATTTCTGTGACCCTTTCCAGTTCCTGGAACAAGTCCATGGTGAGAGGAAGGGAGTGGGTTTGTCTTTAAAAAATAGTACAATCTTTCAGGATTTTAGCTATGTTTTGATGAGATACTTGTTCTACTGGGTAGGGCAATGAACCAGCAGACAAGAAGCTATCTGCTCGTCCCAGCTTTTCTGCTCTGCTTTGCAACAAGTCATGAATCACCTCACAGTCCTCTTTTCCATCATTCCTCCATCCTTCATCAGTTTTGTATGTGTTGGCTTTAAGATGTTGAGAGAAGTAAATATTTTTTTTACTTGCTTTTAGGCTGCTCAGAGCACTTTTTCAGTTCCTCTAAGTGCTAATAAAACTGAAAATGAATATATTTCTAAAGCTTATACAGAAGAATTAAAAAGGCAACTTTAACTTTTCCTTTGTTCTTAAGTGTTAAAATAGCCTTGTCAACTCATGCCCAGTGATGTAAAGACTCTACTATTCACATGATACCTGAGTTCCTGTCCTGAAAACAGGACTCACTCTCAAACCTGCAGGACTGACCAGGGAAAGTAGAACTTAGCATGTATACCTGTATAAGATATGAACTGTTGTTAAATAATGTTTTGCTGATGTTGCTGCATCTGCTCTTTGCTTGTTAGATAGCAGAATTTCCCACTGCCTAAAGCAACTACCTATGACATTGTAACCACAAAAGCAACAATAAAAAAAAAGGACCATTTCAATGAAGTGAATGGGATTTTATAGTTCAAGAAGTCTTTCCAAGTCCTTGTAACTTTACCTCATTTTGACATTTTGACAGAGAAATAAGACAATTTTTGCAAAAATAACAGGAGACAGAGTAAATTTTACATTTGAGTATTGTAGAAGCCAATTCTTCTATGGAATAAAATATTTGGTTTATACATACTTTCAGAAGTGCTCAGTTGAATGGTGAAGATTCAGTGTGCAGATAATTGTTCTTCAGTGTGTGAGATCACTCAGAGCTTGAATTATGACTTATACATTCATTTTCAGCTCTGACATTTAGGGACTTTCTCTTTGGAGAGAGGCATCAGCATACCAGGGTTCTGCGTCTTCTCCTGTGCAAGCCTCTGCCATTAACAAAGATGGGGAGAATTTGAGGAGAGCATGATGGAGAATGAGCCTAAGATGGGAAGACCCAAGCCAATATGCCCATGGAGGTGGTGCATAGGTGGAGAGCAAGCTCATGGGACCCATGCAGGATAGCCTCAGCTACAGGTTGCAGACAACAGCCTAGATGGGGGTATTGTTTGGATATATTTGCCAGACTAAAGTTAGAGGTTAGTTTCACATGTGAGTATATACTGAACAGTATATGCCCATTTGCAAGTTAACTCCGGCTTTACTCATTATTTCCTTACATGTATGTAGAGATATATAGATATAGATGATACAGATAAAGGTATAGATAAGATAATAAAGACAAAGATGATAAAGATAGATTATAAAGTGACTGCATGTATATATGATCACTTTGTAATGTATTTATACATACATATACACATAAAACAAAGTGATAGAAAATTATAACATTTGTGTATTCAGTGTAAATTAAAATTCATCCTTTTGTCAACAGGTCTCCCCAGAATAGTTGTGCAAAGAGTGTATGTCTCTCCATCATGCAACTGTGGGTAATTAACATATGCAAAACACTACAGTCCTGCTAGAAGCTACCCAGCCCTCCCCTGAAATTTAGGCTCTATTTATTTACAACAAAATAAAGTGGACCCTTCTGGAAAGAAACATAGCTTTGTGGCTGCACCAATGCTGTCGCACAGATGCTTTAAATCTTTTATATCTCCCAGACCTCCAGGGGCTGGTGTTGGATGGTATTGAGCCAGGACCAATAAATAATTTATGCTAAGTAGCAATTTAGTTGTTTGGCTTGGGGTAAAGAAATCCAAGAAATTCATAAATAAAGTTCCCATTTTTGCTGTGTTCCAAAGTTAATTTATGTTACTCTGCAATTAACTAACATAAAGGTGAAAAAATATGACAGGCCTAAGGTAGAAAATAAAGCTCATAAATCTGCCGTATCTTAACTAGTGGTGCTTTAGTGATAGTTGGTGCTTGTGCTTGGTTTCCCGTTCATCTAATTCACCTGTATTTGCTTGACTCAGAAAAATGTAGTAATTGATTTCTAATAGCTCCCCTTTGAAATAAACAAGCAAAACCAACATTTTTTGCTCTGTCATTTGAACTGGAAAGTAGGTACTATATTTTGTCAGATGCTTTGATGGAAGTGGAAACACATAACATGTGGATAAAGACCGGTCATCAGATAGTCCCTGCATACAACAGACTGTATATAAAACCAAATCCAGTTATTCATTCATTTTCTTTATATATACACAAACATTGCGCTTGTATAAAAATGCCTAAGATTTTAATGTGGTACCTGAATTCTTACCCCGATACAGATGTTTCCTGCCAAAGACATGACTATTCTTCAGCATCATTCATTAGTCTATTGACACTGTGTGTACTGTTTAAAAGGACACTCTTCTATACATGCAAGTATATGACGATTGCTTTCATTAAACACCATCACTGCATAGGGAAGAATAAAATTATATAAATATATTATATA
>WTSP01024711.1:0-15506 GCA_025331215.1 Actenoides lindsayi | reverse complement strand
GGGGGGGGGGGGGGGGGGGGGTGGGGGGGAAATCCAACCCTGTACTGTGCACTGTAAAAAGAGAGGACTGCTGATCACTACTATTATAATAGAAGCTAAATAAACAGGCCAAGAAGAGGACAAACAGGATATTTGGTAAAAATATAAACTTTATTTTTTTAGCAGAATTTCTTATGCATAATTACTAATGCGTAAGATGCATAATAAAATACATTTTGTGAGCTGAAAGTCATTTTAGCTAATTAAAACCATCACCTTAAATAAGAAGGTATAATTAGGATATGATATTAAATAGAAAAATAATTCCCGAAGTTTCTGTAATTAAATTTTAAAAGTTAGCAAAGTTCTCTAAAGCCATCTGTCCATCTGTCAGAACTGACTCTTAGTTTCTCACAAAGCACTGACACGATATCTTTGATTTCTTTTTACATCAATAGGTTTAAAAAAAAATAAATCTGTAACTGACAATGGTATGTTAAAAATGATGCAAAGTGCATCCTTAGAATGATGAAAAAGTGAACATCCATCCAGCTGTCTACAAAGGTCTTTGCTCTATTCATGGATTAATTCCTACTAATCAGGTGAGTGAAATAATCAGAAAAATATACAAGAGTGCACCAATGAAAAAGATAACATGAGGTTTCTTAAAATGCTCTATATTGTTGAAGAATACAGCTTCTTCAGGTTTAGCCTCCCAAGCCATAGCAAGGGAGATGTTCGTTTGGAGTTTTCTGCTTTGTCCTTGATGGAGCCAGCTGACAGCCTGGAACAGCTTTAGAGGTATTTCTGGTTATTCACCCTGTTTATGATGCTGGTGTGTTGTATTCAGTGGGATTAACTCACCTGATGCTTATTCCTTCAGACAAGTTTTCCATACTTGTCCTTAGCCATGAGTTTCTCATATAAGCTGCCACATTTAGGGCTTTTCAGATAAATCACCTTATTGGGAAGTAGTTCATCATTGCAGTACCACACAGTAGTCTCTCTGCTGGGGCTGGGAACTGTTGAAGTTGTTACTGAAGAACTTCACCTGTTTGACTTCAGTCCTTGCTTGAGACTCCTGGATCTCTCACCTGTGTACCATGGCAGTTGTGACCACATCCTGTGCGAAGAGGTCTTCTTACTGCATTTGAGCACATGGTCAACAATACACTCTTTGTTTTTGACTTAAATTTCAGTTTGGGTTCAGTTTTTCATTTTTGTATTTCCAAGGGTATTTTTATGATTGCTCTTCCTTCCAATTTAGCAGCTGCTGCACATTTCATTAAAGCATTTTCTGCTGCTTGCACCTCTTTAAATGAAGATTATATAAGACTGGACTGGACAGCAGTAACAGACTGTCTCATAGCATGAGCTGTCTCACTCAGCAGAGGCCGTGACCTTTTATATTTCACCCTATCTACATCACAGAGCACCAGTTCCGATGATTATGGAGTGTTTCTAGCAGACTTTGTGTCATCAAATATTTAGTTGGACGTAGACTAGACCAATTATTACACAGAAATCACTCATTTCATAAGCCTTTCATAGAATCATAGAATGGTAGGGGTTGGAAAGGACCTCTGGAGATCGAGTCCAACTCCCCTGCCAGTGTAGGATCATCCAGGGCAGGCCACACAGGAACAGATCCAGGTGGGTCTTGAAAGTCTCTAGAGAAGGAGACTCCACAACATCTCTGGGCAGCCTGTATGTATCTCCAGCTGATTTCAGTGAAGCTTCTTTGAAGGAAATATGTCAGCCAGGGTCACCTACATGTGTGCCATGTTAGGTTTACATAACAGAAAACAGTTTGCAATAGACTTATGCAGAACACCAGTTAAAATGCTCACTACAAGGGATGTACCTCACACAGCACATTTATGCATTGAGCATCTTGATGAAGCTGGTGTTCAAATAATAAAGAGAGTTAGAGAAAAATAAGCAGACTGTCATTTACCAGAAAGACTGGATACCAGTTTGGAGCTCTTGACAAGAGCTCCTTCTCTGTGGAAACAGGCATATGTAAAAGACAATCTGCATAATCCATAATGAAAAGAGTGTGAGTTATATGGTATCCCATAGTTTGTTGGTCTACCCATTTCATTACTTACTGAAGTTTTATTGGTGATTCTGTACATCTTCCTTCCTGCTATCACATGAGATTCTAAATGATTAATCTCTGTGTAGATTCTCAGGTCTTACACATCTGCATGCAGTAGGTAAAGATAATGCATCAGCTGATCATTGCAATGTTTTTGAGATTGTACCTTTGCTGTATTGAGTAACTTCAAAGCTAATGCAGTCACTCAGAACAGTGAGATATTTGCACAGTATGCCCTAACCAACTATCCAGTTACTGCAGAGGGAAGTATATATATAAATATCAGCTGGTGCTAGTAAAGGAACCTTAATTAGTAATATTAATGAATGTTCATTATAGTAAATGTTCAGAAGTGTTTATGCTGCTTTCACAGCATATGCTTAGGATTCCATTAGTAAATATTTTTAAAAAGAGGGCCTTCTTTATGTGATATTACTAAAATTATTCATTCATTTTCATAATTCTCTCTCAATGTATACTCAACTCCTCTTTCAGCTTTTAAATACATACTGTATGTCTATATACCTTCTCTGGTAACAACTCAGCCCTGATGTGCAGTAGAGCTGTGGAGCAGATCATGAATATATACCTGCAACTTAAGCAAGACATCTTCTTGTGTGGAGATCACTGTTATGCTGAGCAGTGCTCTTTCAGGAGCAGGATGTGTTTTTGAGGAAATGTAGGTTCACCTCGCCCATAGTCAGTCTGGCTGCTTTCACAGTGGTGCCTGAAGCACTGAAGAAAGGTAAAGGAGAAGATAAGCCTCAGCTGCATGGTCCTACACAGAATGCATTAAAAAAAGTCTTCCTCACAAATTGACATAGGTGTATTTTATTCTTCTGTTCTTATGAAAACAGGAATACTTTCTTCCTTGTAAGCTATTGCATCCTTTGAAGGCAGAATCTTGACCCACCTCTAGCTACGGGAAAAAGTCTATTGAATTAAGGAAAAATAATAATCAGGATTTCATACATGGGAAATAAAATCTGTTACCTACTAAGACCTGTGGTACCACACTTCATTGGTACAATTTGGCATGTCAGACACTTCTGTTTGCAAACAAATCACTAACACCTCTGATATTTCTAGTGAAAACCACATTTTGCGTTACATATTTTTGCTCCATGCTAACCATAGTCCTGTATTTCTTATGGTTGCATTTTCTAAAATCAAGACAAGAGTTGTTAAAGAACTTCAAGTACTTTAGCTAGTAAAATCTAGGGGTTTAATTTCCTCTCTTCTAGGAAAACAAATGAAATACCATATAATATATTTAGTGACACAGAATGTGACAAGTGTTGTAATAAACATTAATAAAATATATATTGGAGAAGAGGCATCCCTCTCAACTGCAATTTGTCATACAATCATTGACATTAAAGGTGTAAAAGATCCTCACATCAACTCACTCTGCTGATTCACTATGCAAAATCATACACATCATATTTGTTGAATTAAATTAAGTTCTTTTTTCCATTTTTTCTAAATTACTTCAAAGCTAAAAAAAAAGGATCAGATGCTATGAAGTCATATGGCAAATGTTCACAAAACATAGATTTTTTTCTAGCCCAATTTTAAACATCTAAGATGCGGTATTTGACTCCAGGCCAGTTAGTTTCTTATAGTCAAAAAGGAAAGACTGGTCTCTTCAGGCAATCAGTCACCCCATTCTGATGTGAGTGTCTAGTATCAGTGAGAGAAGCCACTTTCTCAAAATGTCTTTCCATCTTCATGGATTAGAAAGAGAACTTAGATAACTGCACTATACCAGGTACCAACCTTAGATGGCTAAATTTAAGTAATGCATGTTCCATTCAAAGTATTTTATTTTATGTTCAATTCTTTTGGAAATGGCTAATTAAAATAATAATTATAACAATCCTCTCCTATTTTTTTTTACTATTCCTGTGAGTTGTTCTGGATTCTTCAGAAACATCTTCAACACTTATATCTTTGTTTTCCACAGTGTGCAAGTGTCTGTGTAAGTCTCACGTTGTTGTTCCATTTTCCATCTCAGTAACTTTAATCAGAGCTATCTCTGAAGATGATGGAGCCTTTCCTCTGCACTGACCGAATTCTTGTTAGTTCTGTTCCAGTATGGGAACATCCTCTTGCTCTGTGTGGCTATGATACTTTGACTTGCAGAAGTGAGGCCTAAGCATTTCTGCTCATATAGTGACTTGTTTATATAAATAAAGACAAAGGGAGTAAGAGATCCCAAAATAGCCATGTTCACCCAGACTAACTGGAGCTCTCTAAAGATTAGACTGTCTCAGTAGTTAATGTGAAGAGAGCAAAATCTCCAGGCATTGACTTGTGCCTTGCTAAGGTTGCTGTCAGAGGTGTTTGTGAACCTCAGCAAGTCACAAACTCTCTTTGTTATTCCTAGCTCAAATTTAATGCCTAATTTTTAAAGGGCTCCAAGGTTCACCCGCTGCTCTGTCACCCCAGTGGCTCCAAGGTTCACCCGCTGCTTTGTAACCCCAGTGCCCAATTCAGCATGACTTTCTGGGGTCTGGAGAGAAGTGAAGTGAATCCCACTGCTATTGTACACTGAAGACCTAGTCAAATAAATCCCAGCTTTACTATCTAGACCTATTTCTCTGCTATATTTGCTGTTTTATTATCACAGGTTCTGACTGAAAGAGGTCTTCTTATTTTATTAGAACAGAATCCACCCTATGCTTTTCCTGTAAGTATATTGGCTACAATTTTTGTAAATAATATCAAAGATCCCCTATAATGTAGTTGTGTTTTTCTAATGGAACTATGATACAAAGATGGCAAAACAAAATTATTATAATAAATAATGATTTTCCAGTTTTTCTGCTTCTTCATCTGCAGACACCCAATGCAACAGCCCATGATACAACCAGTATTTTAAATATCTCAGATGGACCATCAGTGCAATAATCTAACTACTCACACCCAGAAGCCCACCATTATTATTTTTACTATTGTGACTATATTTATTTTTACTGCAAAGTTATCATCAGTCCTGAAAATTAAATGCTTCTCCTTTAGTCCGTGCTGTACTTGCTCAGCACATGATCTTTGTCATCACTTCTTGTAACTGGAATGGGCCACGTCTCCCAACACACTTCTTACCCCATCAAGTTCCCTAATAGCACAGAACAAAGAAAGTAACTTAGAAACATTTCAGAATTCATGCTACTTCTGAATATTTCAGGGCTCAGACATATTTGGTATCATTTTTCCACCTTTCTGATAGAAAAATCTGTTGTTTTTTATATATTTCTTAGTTATGGCACAGTCCAAAGTTTGGGCCATTATCTGTCTGGCTTTTACCCTCTCATTTATCATCATTTTCTGCTATGTATCTGTCCAGTTGTCTTTTTCTTTCCTTTAATTTCTTTTTCATGGTCCCCAGATAGAGAATGAAATATTAGGTTTGTCAAGCGTATATCATTGTTTAAATGCCTGGAGATGATGGGTTAAACAGCCCAATCAATGAAACAAACCTCCAGTGCATTGCAGCTACTGCAAGTGATGTTCCCTCTGGCTGTTTAAGACCTACCAAGTCAATAACCTATTAATATCATACTCTGCTAGGGTCAGCGCCAAACAAGTCACACGTCTTTTCAAGGCATTTAGCTTATGCGTGGATTAAATGGAAGGCTGTTGGTCCTCTGGTGGCCTTAAAAAATTGTATTTTTTTAATCTTCTTGTGAGATTAAACCTTGTTGACTGTGAAATAAATTAAAAATTAAAAATGGATCAGATATTAGTTACTGTAGCTACATAAAATCATAGCTTAACACAAACTGCACCACCAGTAATTCACATGGAACCATTGCTCCTCTTTAGAATATGATTTTATTTTACTGCTATAGACTACAAAATAAGTCAGCAAACATTACACTTACTTTGCTCTCTATATATACTGTGAGAAAATGTTGAGTCCTATCCCTGAATGAATAAAAGTTCAAAGTCTTCTGTTTTCATAATACGGTCAAAATAGAATTGTGGAGTACAAACAGGTAAGATGCCATTTAAAATACCATATAATGTCACCATCTATGGTCAGTTATTTTTCATACAAAAAACATTCCAACCATGAAACTTTAGGGCTGAATTTTATGCAGCATGCATTTTTAGTACACAGAAATTCTCTGCATGCATCTGGAGAAAATTTTTTCCTACTATATCAATCTGTAATTCATTGCATGAATCTGCAGACCTCACCAAGATTAGTAGACGTGGTTACCAAATAGTTTGCTAATGTGACAAGGGCTTGTAAGACCTCCTGAGAAAGCAACATTTAGTCTGAGCTTTGTAAACACAAGCTTGAATATTACCAGCTCTGAAACAGATGTGGCTTGAGAAAATAATTTTTAAAATATCCAAAACATAACTCATCAGGTTCTAATCAAGAAAGACTTTCTCTCTGATATTATTTGTTGGATTTCTTTGTACTCAAGCTTGTACCTGGGGTTTTTATTAGGTTGTCTACTTCCAGGCTTCTTATCACAAAATCCCAGCATGGTAGGGGTTGGAAGAAACCTCTGGAGATTGTCTAGTCCAACCCTCTTGCCAAAGCAGGTTCACCCAGGGCAGGTTGCACAGAAAGGCATCCAGGCAGGTTTTGAAAGTCTCCAAAGAGACTCCACAACCTCTCTAGGCAGCTTGTTCCAGTGCTCTGTTAACCCTCACAGTAAAGTTTTTCCTTATGTTTAGGTGGAACTTCCTGTGTTCTAGTTTGTGCCTGTTGTCCCTTGTCCTATTGCCGGGCACCATTGAAAAGAGTCTAGACCCATTCTCTTGACACCTACCCTTTAGATATTTATGAGCATTGATAAGATCCCCTCTCAGCCTTCTCTTCTACAAACTAAACAGCCTCAGGTATCTCAGCCTTTCCTCATAAGAGAGAAGTTTCAGTCCCTTAATCATGCTCATAGCCCTCTGCTGGACTGTCTCCAGTAGTTCCCTTTCTCTCTTGAACTGGGGAGCCCATAACTGGACATTGTACTCCAGATGTGGCCTCACTAGGGCAGAGAACCTCCCTCAACCTGCTGATCACACTCTTCCTAATGCACCTCAAGATACCATTGGCTTTCTTGGCCACAAGGACACACTGCTGGTTCATGGTTAACCTATTATCCACCAGGACTCCAAGGTTCTTCTCCAAGGTCCTTCTCCACAGAGCTGCTTTCCAGCAGATCAACCCCTAACCTGTCCTGGTGCAGTACAGTTATGGGCTATGTCCTATTGTGGACTGGACATTTTTCAGACTTCCTTGTCACAAGCCTCTCCAAGTGTGAGCACAAGAAAGTTGAGGCACATGGCACAAAGTCATTGGAAAGATGTTGCTGGGAGACATCAAAAGAGATGCCACTGCCCTCCCACATGGTATTACAAACCACACAATTTGAGGTGGTTAGCAGGAAAATTAATCACTTCCACACATATTCCTGCTAAGGTCACAGAATCAAGGGGTCTAGTTGCTGCACATGTCCTGTCCAGCCCCTGTGGTCTCAGAGAATATTCCTACTACAGTCATACATGCAACAGTTAATTTAATTGTGCCCTGGGAGAGTACTGTATTACTGGATGCAGGTGTAAGAGAAGCATCCAATTCCTGTCCTAAGCCTGTACACTGTTTTCAAAACACAAGAACTAAAAGTCTCTCACTTGGTATAGTTGTTTTTCATTCAGGAGGTCTTAGACAGAAACCAATAATGAGAGAGAGAAAGAGAGCTGAAAATCGGTCCAAATTCATTCCCAGATCAGATCTTACATCTGATGCACCATGGAGTGGAGTGAATGTGAAAGTATCAAGAGATTGAGGCTCAGTACTGGGAGGTGGTGACTAATTCAGTCCAATACAGCAAAGCATTATGTTCATACAATGTTTAGTGCCAAAGAATAATTTCACTGGCTTCAGGAAGGAATGCTGAATGTATGTCAAACCAGTGGTTAAGGTCCTCTTATAAATATCCTTCGAGGTTCAGTCACTTAATTAAAAATAAATAAAAAAGAATCCAGATCAACACAAAAAGCAAAGAAATAAACATCACGTTCAGTCTTCTCACACAAGAATTTACACAGGGTTCAAAATACATTGGCCCAAATTAAGCAGAAAAGAAAGAAAAAGTACCTATCTTATCCCTGATTATAAAAGAAGAACTTCAGGGGCTCACGGTAAAGCCTTCTGGCAGAAAGAAACTTCAAAATCTATCCTTTTTTTCCCCTTAACTGAGAACCCTCTTTGAAGTACACTGCAAAGGATTCTGCCTGTCCCCAGAAGCCCTGCGCTGTGCCGCTAGCCATCATCTCCCACCACTTCTGAATTAACATCCCACAGACACTCTGAAGGAGCAGCACACCTACATTTCCTAGCAGATAACTTATTTAGTACACCAGCTCCTGTTACCCACCAGGCCAAAAGAAAAAGCACTGTACCCCTTTGGTATTATGCCCAATCCCCAGGAGGAGGGATCAGCTCTTCCATGAAACATCAAATAACACATTGCAGGCACAGTGGATTTGTGCATGTGTGTGACTAGGTTGTGTAATTTACACAGCACTCCATGGTAGCATTTGGGGCCATGTCACAGAATCACAGAACATTAGGGTTTAGAAGGGACCTCAAAAGATCATCTAGTCCAACTCCCTACTAGAGCAGGATTGCCTAGATCAGGTCACAGAGGAACGCATCCAGGCAGGTGTTGAATGTCTCCAGGGAAGGAGATTCTACAACCTCTCTGGGAAGCCTGTTCCAGTGCTCTGTCACCATCATCATGAAAAAGTTTTTCCTTATGCTTAGCCGAAAACTCCTATGATCCATCTTGTACCCATTACACTTTGTTCTATCTCTGAATGTCACTGCGAAGAGCTTGGCTCCATCCTCCTGACACTTGCCCTCTACATATTTATAGACATTAATAAGGTTACCCCTCAGTCTCCTTTTCTCCAGGCTAAAAAGACCCAGCTCTCTCAGCCTCTCCTCATAAGGGAGATGCTCCACTCCCTTAATCATCGTTGTGTCTCTGCACTGGAATCTCTCCAGTAGTTCCCTATCTTTCTTGAACTGGGGTGCTGAGAATTGGATACAGTACTCCAGGTGGGGCCTCACCAGCACAGAGTAGAGGGGGAGGAGAACCTCCCTCAACCTCCTGGACACACTCTTCTTCATGCATCCCAGGATGCCACTGGCCTTCTTGGCCATGAGTGCGCATTGCTGGCTCATGGTCATCCTCTTGTCCACCATGACTCCCACATCTTTCTCCCCAGAAATTCCCTCCAACAGATCTGCCCCCAACCTGTACTGATACATGGGGTTGGTTTTCCCCAGATGCAATACTTTACACTTGCCCTTATTGAATGTCAATAGATTTCTCCCTGCCCAGCTTTCCAGCCTGTCTAGGTCATATTGGATGGCAGCACAGCCTGCTGGCATGTCAGCCACTCCTCCCAGTTTTGTATCTTCAGCAAACTTGCTGAGGGTACACTCTACCCCTTCGTCCAGGTCATTGATGAATACATTGAACAGCACTGGACCCAGGACTGACTTCTGGGGAACACCACTCCCCACAGGCCTCCAACTAGACTCTTCTTCACTGACCACAACTCTCTGGGCACTTTCCCTCAACCAGTTTCCAATCCATTTCACCAAACAACCATCCAAGCCGCACTTCTTAAGCTTAGCTGCGAGGATATCATGGGAGACTGTATTGAAAGCTTTGCTGGAGTCAAGATATACCACATCCACTGCCCTCCCCTCATCTATTCATCTAGTTATGCCATCATAAAAGGCTATCAGATTAGTCAAGCATGACTTCCCTTTGCTGAATCCATGTTGACTACTCGTGATAAGACTTCTCAATATGCTTTGAGATGGTGGCAAGAACAAGCTATTCCATCAGCTTTCCAGGAATGGAGGTGAAGCTGATCAGCCTATAGTTACCTGAGTGCTCCTTCTTGCCCTTTTTGAAGACTGGGATGACATTGGCCTTCCTTCAGTCCTCAGACACCTCTCCTGTTCTCCAGGACCTCTCGAAGATTATGGAGAGTGGCCTAGCAATGACCTCCACCATTTCCCTCAGCACTCACGTGTGCATCCCATCAGGGCCCATAGACTTGTGGATGTTCAATTTACTTAACTGCTCCCTAACTCAATCCTCCTCAACTGATATGAAATCTTCCTTCCTCCAGACTTCCTCTGTGGTCTTACAGGATTGGAACCCCTGGGAGCTGGCCTCAGCTGTAAAGACCGTGGCATTCAGTAATTCAGCCTTCTCTCTATCCTCAGTCACCAGGGCACCCACTTCATTCAGCAGCAGGCCCACATTTCCTCTAGACTTACTTTTGCCTGCAACATACTTGAAAAAGCCTTTCTTGATGTCCTTGACCTCCCTTGCCACATTTAGTTCTAAGGAGGACACATCACTGCTGGGAAGGTTTGCTCTCTGTATCCCTCCAAAGCTTAGAGTTCATTAAAGCATTACATTAGCCCAAAGTTCTTCCCTTTTTGTCAACTATACTGGAAGATTGGCCCATCTCTTCATGCTTCCTTTTCTGGTTATTAGCTGGACAAGAGCAGCAACACCCAGTGCTCATGGGGGCTTCCTGGGCTCTACTTGAGAGGCAGATCTCTCCCCCCACCCACTGCAAGAGCCTGCTCAAGACCAGCCACAAAAATGAGACGTGTGAAGTGGAATTTGTCAAATGATTCATCTAGCCCGGTTTTGTTTTCTGCAGGCAGAGCCATGGGGGTGGACTTCAGGAAACAAACAAATAAAAAATTGTTGTATCCTTGGTAATGACTAAATATCCTCCTCAGATGCAATGTGTCTTCTGAAACCTAGAAAATTAGTGATTTTTTTCCTTCCCTGCCACAGAAAATAAAAATTACTGTCAGTATAGTTAATTTATACTGACTAATACCAGGGTGTTTGTGTGAACAATAAATCCTTTCTTTGGATCCTCCCAAGTACTTGGCCTCAATAGCATCCTGAAGTAGAGCCAGTGGAAGCTTTCTCCACCCACTCAAGGGAGAAGGGAAGTCCTATTGCTAGTTCTGTGGCCTACTGCACCAATTAAAGGAGCAGAAAATGTATTCTGGAAATCTGTACTGAACAGTCAAGAAGCTCAGCTGAATGACGATCAGGTTTCTATGATTGAAAGTCTCCTTTCTCCTTTTATACACACAGGTATTTTCCAGGTCATCAGAGAAGGACGGAGTAAGACACCTCAAAGTCAGCTCATGAGATGCTCTCTGGGCATCAAGACGTTCACTATTTTAACTTAGCCATACCATCACACAGTAGATCAACAATGAGATGTGTTACATGAGGAGCTGAACCTAAAATATTTTATACCTCTCCATCATGGCTGCCTTTGTTCCAAAGACCACCCATGAATGTGGGCACCACAAAGGTCCTATTATAAATAACAGCAAAATGTTTTAGTCAGTTGCCAATGTTGTGTCTTCTCAATGGTTGGAGTTGCCCATGTACCATGTCTGAGTTTCAAACACAACAGGCTTCCTTACTTCCTATTGCAAGTCAGTGATAAATGACTCATGCTTCATCTTCCACTCCTCTCTCCTAAAACAGCTGGCAACAAAGAGCACACCATTCCCACAGGTTGTTGCAGTCACAGGGATTTACGAATACACCACCATCCCTTCAAACCTCACACTGTGTTTTCTAAATACCATCATGTCCCATTGCTGAGATGAAAACCAGGTACTGCAATCCCAATCAGGCAGAACTAAACCTCCCCTGAGAGTGTGGTGGTGTTTCTATCAAGATGAAGTCAGTGAGTGATATATTTATATGTGTTGTTCTTGATTCCAGAGCTCCATTCAACCTGTTGGTTTTCCATTGTGAGCCCCATTTTTCCCACTGCCTGCTGCCTTCCCTAAATTCAATGCAGCAATGCCTTTTCCATGCTGGCTCACGGACCCTTTCCTAAAGAGCTATAAGAAAAACATGGTTCACAACAGTAGCATTCAGAGAAACAGTTAACCCCATCATTAAGAAAGTTTGTCTTCTCATTAAGGTTTTCACATTTGAAATATATGCCTTTCATCCAGTTTCTATGAAAATAACCAGCATGTCATAAAGATAGTGTGAAAAAAGGAGCCCTTGAATCCATGTTAAAATATTGTGTATTGATTTGATTTCCATCTCACTTTGGAGTTCTTTTCTTATTAGCCTTCTGTGTTCTCCACAGGATAGTCAGTTTTGTGATTTTTTTTTTTATTTTTTTTTTTTTAATCCATATATTAACAGCAGAAATATATTAAGATAAGAGTTTGGGGAAAGGTCCACAAAAAATTGCATCAAACAAACTAACCAACAAAATTAATACTCTAGAGATTTTTGACTGAGGATATTAAAAGAACATAATATAAATACACGTCATCACGTTCTGATCCAGAATGGCCAGGTATGATTTCAACTTATGAGTTCAATTAATTTTGAACTGTCGTCTCCAAAACATATTTAAATGTTATTACTGTGTGGTGTTCTGTCTTTTCAGAAATGGAATTTTAAAAAATCACACATTTTTATTCCATAAAATAACTTATATCTAAGGTTTTTTAGATGCTCCACAATAGTTTTATGAACATAAAGCAGGATTTCTAGGAGTATTCAGAAATATTCTAGAAGTATTCAGAAATATTCAGAAATACAGTCTTTTTGCTGTACAGTTGAAGTCAGAGCAAATTATACCACGTGTTCATTGCACATCCAGTACAACATAATAGCCAGTGCCAAAATCTAGCATTTAAGAAAAGCTGTAACTTTATCAGGTAAACAATGTCTCCTATCTTTGCTCGCATTGTAGTACATGGGGGAAAGTTAAGTGAAATGCGGTTCTTACAAGCATGAAACGAACATGGAGAAAGCTTATCTACTTCCCAGTATTTTCTTTTCCCTTCTGCAATTTATTATTATGTTTATAGGGACATCTTTTAAATATTAGCATTCTAGAAAGCAAAGCGGTGGCAGATCTCTTTGTAAGAAAAAGAAAATTACTTCCAAGAATTAAACAAAATAAACAGTAGTCAGTGTGTCCTCTGTCCCACTTGATGTTGGCATTTCTGCACAGTGAAAACAGGAGTTTTATTCTGAGCACCCCTAAGGACTTCTGAGGTTAAGGTTCTGCTTGTTAGAGGGAAAAGCAGCTGATGACACTTCAGTAAAGGGTTAATTAAAACTCAGCTGGGAAAATGTTTACTCTTCACCTTGGCCAGAGGCAAGAGTCTCAGTCAGAGTCTTGGTTCAGATACTGCTCTGTCAAGGATGGTCAGAAGACTGTCAAGGCTGGCCCTGGGAGTCTGACACCAAGAAATGAGGTTTCAGGTCTTTACCCTGTGCCAAGACAGCGCAACTCTGCCAGTCAAGGAAAGCATTTTCTTTGTCCTTTTTTATTCCTCTTGAAAATAATAAATATGGAACCGAATCCAAAGTGAATCCCAGGAATACAAGTCCCTATTTATTTAGGTGTTTGCAGGGGAGAAAGGACTGAAATAACTACTTCAGTTTAAATATCTCATCAATGGAGTAAGTGCTGGAGGAGACATTGGATTTCAAAGGAAACAAAAATGATTCAAAGAACAAAAATGGGTCACCTGTCATGAGGACCTAGGCAGCCAATGCGCCCAATGCATTTGTTAGTTCCACCTCTTCGCTTCTCATCTTCTGGGGAGCAAACAGGAAGGGTCCATGCCCTTCTGTGTTGGTACGACTTTGGCCTCTAGTTCTGCACATTAACAGTCATGGTGATTCAGATGGAGTTATGTAAAAATAAAACAGTGCCTCCTCTTTGTATCTGTACAGTGCTGACATGATGATGCCTGCACTACATGTGTTCATCATTATATATGCTGCATATACTGTTTTATTGAAAAAATGAAGCAAAGAGAAGAGAAAGAGAAGTTATGCCATGACCTTTCCTGATTGTACTTTTTGACAGATATCACTAAAGAGTTATTTTAAATCCAAATATTTTTGTTATGTACAAATTACTGCAGCATCACTGGAAAAAAAAAACATGTTCACACCACCAGCTACAAAGTTTGGTACATCTAGGGTTGTCTGGGTTTTTTTACTCTTGCTGTGCTTTATACTTAGCAGATTCTGATTATGATGACCTTCTTGTATTAAAAAGGAAGCTGTTGTTGAGTGTAATGTGTATAATGACACCACTTTCATTGTAATGCAGAATGCATAGCTTCAAGTGTTTGCAACACTTTAGCCAGTTCCTTTCAAATTGAAAACAGACACAGAGCCATTCTGAATGCAACCTGCTAGGTCCAGCCACCAATCTTGTGGCTGACATCTCTACAAACAGCTCAGCATTCACCAAAGTTGAGGAAACTTCTAACAGCATCGCTCTTCAGTGCCTCAAGTTCTAAAAGTAATGTACAAATGGTGATTTCTTTCATAAATCGTATTAAAGCAAAAGATTGGTTTTCCTAGGGAGAGAAGCATGGTCATTTTTCACAAATTGAAAGCATCTGGTCCAAACAGAGCAGTGCATTTAATATATCACTATTTTATTCATGTCATTTGTAAACAGAAAAATATCCTTGGCAATGTCAGTATTTTTTCTCCTCTTTTGCCCTTTAAAAAATGCTTATAAATTAAGCCTCCCTCTGCACCCGTGAGCTCAAACTGAAGGGCAGAGACCCTATGAGGCAATATGAGGCACACAGTTTTCACATCCAAACCTCACCAGGGACAGGTTTTATGGACTCAGACCCGGGGGACATACTCTGTATCCCATCTTTCCAGAGGCACAGAACCTGTCCAGTGGAAGAACAGTTGGGAACATTCCCAGCCTCACATCACCATTTTTCTTTCCCCACACAACAGGACACTTTCTATGGTGAAGAGAAATCTCCTACCAGAGGCTGAGAGCCCCGAGCTCCCCCAACTCAGAGCCAGGGCAATGCCTCTGCCACTCACAAACATCAGCACCTAAAAATCAGCACTGTGCCAAATCCATGTGACATGTACTGGAGGGGTCACTGAAGTAGCTAATTGTCAGGGGAACGTTTTAAACAGAGCCATCATCCAGGAGCTTCCCAATGCATAATAAAAAGTAATTGTTGGGACAATCTCAGTAAGAGAGTTTCTAGCACAGTGTTGTCAGGATCTGTTTTCTATTCATTGTCATTCAATATCTTTAACAGTGCTCTGGAAGAAAATATAAATCTTTTGCAGTAAAGTTTACTAGTGACTCAAAGTTGGTGAAGTCCTAAATTAATGATAGAGGCAAGTCAGTTGAACAGAGCAATCTAGGTCACTTGATAAACTAGTGTCCTTTGAACATCAGAGGTAATTGATATTTCCAAATATGATGTAAAGTACCTCCTGGTCAGTGCTTTTTAAGGCAATGATATTGAAGTGATGAAGACACCCTTGATGATACTTTAACCTCACCTTGT
>WTSP01024710.1:0-19285 GCA_025331215.1 Actenoides lindsayi | reverse complement strand
GAACGCTTCGTGGGGGCTCGGGGGGGGGGGGGGGGGAGGGAGACGGGAATTGGGAGACATGGGCGAGAGGGGGGGCGGGGTTTGGGGGGGGGGGGGGGGGGGGGGAGCGGAGGAACCCTTCTTGTGAGGAGCCGGTAAAATGCCTGAAACGGGGAGGTGGTTATTTTATTTCACCTTTTATAGGAACAAGTTCCGTACCCCCCTCACCCCCCCCTTTTTTTTTCTTCTTCTTCCTTTTACCCTCTCCGGTGAAGCGTGAGAGGACACGACACCAGCTTTCTAGCAGATAGTAGCTACAAGTGACTGAGCTGCTTCTCAATATCCCGATTGAGCCTTTTCAAAAGCTGCCCCTGACCTTGCCTTACCTGTGGAGATAACGCGTAATGAATATGCGCTGAAATCCCTGATAGCTTTCCGGCAGCGGTGAAAAGAAATGATGAATCGGGGCTTTGTGAAGCACTGGGAGCAAAACACTGGTGTCTGTTACATCCCTGATGTGAAGTTTTCGGGTGTGTGTGTGTGTGTGTGTGTGTGAGTGATTTACCTGGGTTTGAGCTCATGTTCCTGATTTTGAAAGGGCACGCAGTGTTTAGGGAAGTGCTTCTCAGGTCTGTAAACATGGTGGGGTTTTTGTTTTGGTTGGGTTTTTTTTCGTGGCTCAGGGAGAACCAGGGTCTTTCCTTTGGCAGCAAACTGAGCTGGGGGGAGATTCCTCAAATACAGGTGTTTGAACTCCTTTTGGAGGTGCTGGGAGTGAGCAGTGCCATCTCTGGGACCATCCCAGCTGTCTGGAGCCAAGGGGATATCAACAGTGCCTGGCGTTGTCCCCATCCTCTCAGTGTGTTATTACTTGAATGGCCCCACATCTTCCTGGCTCCACTGCTTGATATCCTTTGTCTGCTGGCAGGTAGGGGAGGGACGAGTGTGTTTATTCAGGTATTATCCCCCCCCACACACACTCTATTTAATATGTAGTTGGCTTCTGTGGAAAAAAAAGACCTGGGCCCATAGGTTGGTTGAGAATGTGAGACTTACAGGGGTGGGGGGTGGCAGCAGGAGAACCAAAACTTTTTCTGGCTACATTGCCCAGCTCCCTTGGTAGCCCAGCAGGCTAAATCAGTGCTTGCTGCTGGAATCAGTGGGGTCTGGCCTGGGCATTGGAAGCACAGCACCAAAAACGCAGATCACACAAAGGGAGGGAGTGTGAGGGCAGCTACAGCCTGAGGAATGCAGAATATTCAGAAAGAAAAAAAAAAAAACCAAATGAAAAAAGAAAACCCCAACAACAGTCTCCTAGGTAGTTTTCTCATCTTTTGCCTGCTGAGTCTGCTTTGGCGAGACAGGCAAGCAGGTGACTGGTGCCTCTTCGCTGCCCTTCAGGGTACCAGTGCAGTAACTTCCTTGTGGCCTTAATTGGCTGTCTTTAGCTGTTGCAATAATTTATTTATTTTTTAAAATTTTTTATTTTATTAGAAGGGGATGCGCATGCCACGTGCTTTGGCTGCTGTCTGGCTACCTCAGTTTCTTTGCCCTTCCCAGATCTTCACTGAGGATAATCTACTTGTCTCCCATCATGGGGAGCCCCTTGCATCCCCAGATTGCCTGGTCCCACCTGTTGGCAGCTGGGACTGGGACAAGCAGGCAGAGCTCTCCGCCCAGACTGTAATTAAGCTGCTGGGGTTTTATGGCTCTGCCACCAGCCACTCACTCCCTGCATTCCTTTCCTGTGAGGTCTCTGGCCTGGCTGGGTGGATTGAAGGGTGGGTGAGAAATCCCCCCGAGGGTCTTGCCTATCGGGGCTCTTGGTGTGTCACGCATGAAAGGCTAATCCAAATTCCATTAGGCATCGTTAAGATCTTCCTCTCCCGTATTTAAAGCGCTTGGCTTTGTGCCGTGGCCTTTCATGTGGGCAGCACCATGTGAGAAACAATTCTGCTGGGCAAACCCTGGAGAGGAGCAGTGCTGAGGAGATGAGGGATGCTGCCACATTACATGGTCTATGGAGCATGTGGTCCAGATAGTCCAGATGCATCCCATGGTGCTGGGACCAGGGTGTGGAGGACTAAAAAAAAAAAATATCCCAGTTTGCATTTCCAGTCACAGAATCACAGAATAGTAGGAGTTAGAAGGGACGTCTGGAGATCATCTAGTTCCAACCTGCCTACTAAAGCAGGGTCACCTAGAGCAGGTTGCCCAGGATCATGTACAGGGAAGTTTTCAAAGTCTCCAGAGAAGAGGACTCCACAACCTCTCTGGGCAGCCTGTTCCAGGGCTCTTATCACCCTCACAGTAATGAAGTTTTTCCTCCTGTTCAGATGGAACTTCCTGTGTTTCAGTTTGTGCCTGTTGCTTCTTGTCCTACCACTTGGCACCACTGAAAAGAGTCTGTCCCCATCCCCTTGACCCCTGCACTTTAGCTATTGATCAGCATTGATCAGATCCCCTCTCTGTCTTCTCTTCTGCAGACTAAACAGCCCAGGGTTCTCAGCCTTTCCTTGTCATAGAGATTATTCCGTCCCCTCAGCATCTTTGTATCCTCTGGTGGACTCTCTTTAGTAGTTATTAATCTCTTTTGAATGGTGGAGCCCAGAATTGGACACATTACTCCATAGGTGGCCTCATTAGGGCAGAGTAGAGGGGGAGGAGAACCTCCCTCAACCTGCTGGCCACACTCTTCTTAATGCACCCCAGGAGACCATTGGCCTTTTTGGCCATAAGAGCCCACTGTTGGATCATGGGCAACTTGTTGTCCATCAGCACTCCTTCTCAGCAGATCTGTTTTCCAGCAGGTCAGCCCCTGACCTGTACTGCACCTCCCCAGGTGCAGGACCCTGCACTTGCCTTGGTTGAACTTCATGAGGTTCCCCTCTGCCCAACTCTCCAGTCCTGCAACCTCAGCTATTTCCTTCAAACTGAGCCAGGAATTTACTTTCTAAAGGATTTACGGAGGGAGAAGTAATTCACCTGGGTAGCCCAGCAGCTGATTTGTCTGCATTTCGGCCATGCTGAATTGGAGAGGAGATTCTCTTCACTTGCCAGGTCATCAGTAAGTGATGCCTCTAGATTTATTTCCAGCTGTTTGACATCAAGCCTCTTTACTACTACAACAACAGCAAAAGCCCAGCTTAAAACAGGTTTATGAAGAAAACGGGAAAAGTCACATATCTGCTTTGGTTCTGTAGTCCTCATGTCTTCAGAAAAAAACCCCAAACAAACAGTTGGTTGCATTGACATGTGTATCAGCTAAAAAGCCAGCAAAAGTTTTTGGAAGGTGAATCTTTGGGTGAAGATCTCGGTGCAGACCTGGTATTTCAGCACAGCAGCCATGTCTGAAGTGTGCTGCTGCAGGGTCTGGACCAATCAAAGTCCTTGGCCGTTCTCTAGCTTTTTCCCAGATTGGCCATACTGCAGGAATGGGAGGTCGTGTTTGCTGTGATTAATTTTTTGTCTCTTTTGCAAATGGGGAAACTGAGACACAGAGGTTCTGCAGGGAGCCTCGGACAGCTGCTGGTTCCTTGCCCAGTTTGCAGCCATCAAGATGTTCTCCTTGGCGTGGCTTTCAGGCTGTGACTCTTGTCCTCTGTTTTGGGTGCCACCAGGGTGAATTTGGGCCAGCATGGCTTACTGGGGCAGTTGTGTGTCACTGGTGGGCAGCCCTGGAGCCGTCCACCTTGCCCTCTGCTCTGACATGCTCATTCAGCAGATTGCATTGCAA
This sequence comes from Actenoides lindsayi, assembly GCA_025331215.1. NCBI lineage: Eukaryota > Metazoa > Chordata > Aves > Coraciiformes > Alcedinidae > Actenoides > Actenoides lindsayi. The sequence continues at coordinate 15,570 of WTSP01024710.1, read as the reverse complement.
AAATGATTCAATGGATTTACCTGGTAGATACTGCAGAGTTGGTGGTGCATGGAGAGCAGAGACTTTGGGTTTCCTCTGGCTGCTGAAAGACTCGGAGAAAGGCTACATCAAGAGCAAGTGCCTTGTAGGTTTGATAGAAGATGAGCTGGAGGATTAACAGCTGGTTGTGTTTGTTTTTTTTCTCCTCCTCCTTGTAGCCTGTGGGCCGCAGCTTGCCAATTCCCCCACTGTGATCGTGATGGTTGGTCTCCCAGCCCGTGGGAAGACCTACATCTCCAAGAAGCTGACTCGCTACCTCAACTGGATTGGTGTCCCAACAAAAGGTGAGGTTTTGGTGAGGCTTTCATTGGCTTCCTGAGGCATGAGGTCTAGTCCTCAGGAGTTGCTTTAGGAGCTTAGTACCCTGAGGGGTGGGAGGTAGTGGAGGATCTTTCTAAGATCCCATTGGCCAAATATCCATGTCCTCCCACTACTTCTGCAGCCCAGATTCTCCTTCACTTTCAAGACCAAGGTGTGTCCTTGAGCCTTTTGCTCTAAGGATGTCACTTCTTGGCCCATTGCTAGAAAGCGTTATCTGCAGAAACCTCACAGCTAAGTAGACCTTTGCTGACATCTGCTCCTGGTGTTGATGGTCTTTGCCTTTCCCACCCAGTTTTTAATGTGGGGGAGTATCGCCGTGAGGCTGTGAAGCACTACAGCTCCTATGACTTCTTCCGCCCTGACAATGAGGAGGCCATGAAAGTCAGGAGGTAAGTGTGGGCACCATGTCCATTCTCACACTTGAAGGGGTGGTGAAGCCCATGGCTGGCAGCGCAGCTACCCAGCTTGTTAGGGGAGTGGTGAATAGAAAAGTTGGTCTTTAACTTGAATTTTCCCTGCCTGCTCAAGGAGGGCTTGACATGGGTTCTGAGAGCTGAAAACTGAAGCTGTGTGGGCTTGGTAGCTTCAGGGTCACCAATGTGTCCTCCACCAGTGGTACTCCAAGTTCACTCTCAGGTTCAGCAGTGTAGGGTATGAGGTCTGCCATGTGGTTTGGCCCTTCCTTTTTCATCTACTGTTGCCTCTGCTGTGAAGACCAGCACACTGCTTGGCTCACATGGCTCTTCTGATTTTGGCACACATTTAGGGAGTGTCCCTGGGAGGTGGTGAGGAGGAGCTGCAAAGCCTCCTTTCCTTAGTGGAGGTCTGTGTGCTGGCTGCCACAAGCATCCCTGAGGACATCAGGACCACATCTCTCTCCTCTTTTGCAGGCAATGTGCCCTGGCTGCCTTGAGGGATGTCAAGCTGTACCTGACCGAGGAGGCTGGCCAGATTGCGGTAAGCTCAGAGGTGTTCTCCACGGGGCTTGGCAGCGGTCCTAAGTGCCCTGTGCAGTTTGCTCTGCAGTTCCTTCTCTGTGGAAGGCCTCGGTGGGAAACCAGACGCTCTTGGTGCTGATCAGAATCTTTGCTTTTAAAGGTTTTTGATGCTACCAATACCACGCGGGAAAGGAGAGGGCTGATCCTTAACTTTGCCAAAGAAAATGGGTTCAAGGTTGGTACCGTCAGGCTGTTGCCTGTATTTCATAGTCCACTTTAGTGTACTGCTGGAGTAACTTTTCAGTATTGTACTGCCCTCACAATGCTCCTGTGTAAGAGATTTCACTGATGGATTTGAGTAAAAATGTGAAACTTCCTCTGAGCCCTGGAGAAGGAAAGGATGGGGGTGGGGCAGAAGAGCTCTGGTCAAGCCAGGCGGAAGTTGGGTTAAGCAAGGAGCTGGTTGAATGCTACAGACCGTATTGGTGACTTTCATCTGAGCTTTATTTTGCTTTGTAGGTATTCTTCATTGAATCTGTCTGCAATGATCCCACGGTAGTTGCCACCAATGTGATGGTAAGTGTGGACGTGTCTTGCTTTTGGTTTCCCTTATGTAGGATTTCCCACCTGAGCTTGGCTGGTTTCTTATCTGAATGTTTTGCTAGAGTTGGCTGAGGATTAAGAGCTTTTTATCTGTGTATGATCTGCTTGTCCTGGGATAAGAAAGGAGTATTTGTCTCCCAGGACCCAGGCCCACCTGGAAGTAATGAAAACAGAAGCTGTTGTAGTCTTTCCCCAGTTCTCTTCCACTCTTTCTGCATTTCTGTTGATGTCTAACTTGATATTGAGGAGGGATGTGTATTCAGGATGCTTTGGTGACCTCCTTGAAGTCCCACTTTTTTGAAGAGATGGATGTGGTGAGGGGTTTAAATCCCATCAGGGAACAGTCAGACTTGGTGTCTTCAGCCACATGCAGCTTCCCAAAACCTATTGAGGACTGCTTTGAGGAGAACAGCAGCTTCGAACCTCAACTTAGAGGTTTCTTGCCACTAGCTGAAGTCTTGGCTGGGAGAGCAGCATAAAACTTTGCTGCCTGCTGGATCTTTGGTTTCCCACTAGCAGAACTCCTTTGCCCATTAGACTTGACTAAGGAAGGTAAATGTTAATTGGTCTACCCAGGGATGATTAACTTGAATGAAAATGTCCTTTCCTTCACTGGGTGCTGCTCCAGCCTTATCTCCAGTTGTGCATCTGAACTCCACAAGCTGTTTTATGGTGTCTGGGAATATGCTGCAGGATACACAAAGTCTGCGAGAAGGGTCTTGTTCTGCCCCTGAGATGGGGTTCATAAAGGGTGCTGGGGTTGGAGTTAGAGAGTGGCTTTTGCTTCTGCTGGGGGCTGGTGTCCTGTGGCCAGTGACCAGCTTTTTGGGAGGTTGCACACAGCCTTTTCCATGGTGCTAATGAAACGCTCAGTTTGCCCCACTTCTTTTTCTTTACAACACCCTGAAGCTGGATTTCCTTGGAGGATTTAATCCCTTTCTTTAGAAAACATTGCTTGAAGGGTGAGAAAATGAACAGCTAGTCGAGAGTAGGGTTTTGCTCCATGGGGTGCTGCAGATGAATGGTGCTCTTAGTGCTGGGATCAGTGCGGAAAATACTGTGTGGGCCTGGGATGCTGCTGCTGCGCGTGTCACTTGGTTGTGTTATCCTGTTGTTTTCAGGATTGTTTGTTGAAGTTACTAACGTGTAACGCTGCTGCTCAACCCTGAATCTTCATGAAAAATAGCCTGCTAGAGTAGTTCAGGTGGAACTTAGTCCACGAGAGCTCTGGTTATTCACGTTGCTTATTTCTGGCATCTTTCAGCCCAGTAACTTGTAGCAAATAATGCACAGAAATGGGTTGAATGATTTCCTGCTGCCTCAGATGGTGGACAGCCAAGCTGACCTCTACCTCTAGAGAGCTTTATTGACTCAAAAGGCCCAGGAAAAGCATTTTACCTAAGTTTATGGACTTTCCATCCTCAGCTGAACTGTTTAAACTTGATACTTCTCTTTAGCAGTAAAAAAAGCTCAGTTTTCCTACTGTGTTGGGTGAAGAGATGCTACCCCAACTCATGGGAAAACAGGAGCAGACTGATACATATCTGTACCAGTCATGCAGTGGTTTATACCAGATTTTTTCACCTTGTGCTTAGTTTTGAGTCTAGTTTGCTTCTTTTCTGTCTTCCCATAAGTAATGGCTGTGAAGTGTCTCAACCAATAGCTGGATCTTGGCAGGACTTGGAAACTTGAGATTAGCATGGTCTGGCTTGGAAAGCTTCCTAACCTCTCCTTTCGGCCTGGTTTTTTTTTTCCCCCCTGTCGCAGGAAGTAAAATTGTCCAGCCCTGATTACCGGGATTGTAATTCAACCGATGCCATGGAGGACTTCATGAAGAGGATCAATTGTTACCAGGCCAGCTACCAGCCGCTCGACCCTGATAACTATGACCGGTATGAGATGTTTCTGACATTGGCTTGAATGCCTTTTTCTCCCAGGAGAGGAGTAATGAAGTATGGGGCTGTGTTTCACTTTGTCTTCAAATCCGTGACTGCTAGAATAATGAATGGCCAAGCCTCATCATGAAATTGGCTCCTTCCTTGGAAATGCTGTTTTTCCCCAGCCCTGTGCCAGGGAGCTGGCTGTCGAAACCTTCCTGAGCTCTTCTGGGCTCAGATGTGCTGGTTCTGCTGGTCTAAATACAAAGGTTTTGGAAAAGAAGTTTGGTTTGAGCGTTTCTCAGTTAAAGGAAGGGACTGCTTGAGCAGGCTCAAACCACAAGGTTGAGCAAGCCCTGTGGTTTCCGCCTAGTTGCGTGCCCTGAGAAGACCTTTGCTGTCCTGCATGACCATGCAGGCACCTCCCAGCTTTTCCACTCCTCACGAATGCATCTGTGCGTGCTGTGCGGGTAATCCCAGTCTCGATGAGCCCTGTCGTGGGGAGGAACGTGCTCCCTGGTAGTCTCATTTAATCCTCTTTACTGCTGCGAGGAGGAATGGCGATTACACTGGTCTTACTTATTTCCATGAATCGCCGCTACTTGTTGGCTTCCTGCTGAAAATAGCCCGCAGGAAATCCTTTTAGCTGGGTGATTATGTTGGCTGAGATACCTCAGAAGGCTGGTTTTCAAGGATGATGTTTCTTTCTACTTCTTTCCCCACTGGCACTTCCCTCATCCTTGCTGTGCTTTTCCTAGGGAGCTTTCTCTCATCAAAGTCATCGATGTTGGCCGTCGGTTCCTGGTCAACAGAGTTCAGGATCACATCCAGAGCAGGATCGTTTACTATCTGATGAACATCCATGTCCAACCCCGCACGATTTATCTCTGTCGGCACGGTGAGAGTGAGTTCAACCTCAAGGGGAAGATTGGAGGTGACTCAGGCCTCTCCAACAGAGGCAAGAAGGTGAGGGAGCAGGGAATATTCCCCTATGGCTTTTAGGAGTGGTTTGGCTGTAGCCGATGTCATGCATGGGGTTAAGTGGATATTTGATGATAGCTGGAGTTCTCAGAGAATCATAGGATCATGGAGTTATAGAATGGTTTGGGCTGTAAGAGACTTTTAAGATAATCTAGTTCCAAAACCCCTTCCATGGGCAGGGATGCCTCCCAGTAGGTAGGTTGCTCAAAACTCCATCCAACTTATATAGAATAATATAATGTTTTGGTTTGAAAAGGTCATGTAGTCCAACCTTCCTGCACTTAGCAGGGTCATCTGCAACTAGAGCAGGTTGCTCAGAGCCCTGGCCAACCTCACCTGGAATGTTTCCGGGGATGGGGCATTGACCACCTCTCTGGGCAACGTGGGCCAGGGTCTCACCACCCTCAGCGTGGAAAATTTCTTCCTCCTCTCCAGTCTGAATCTCCCCGTTTTATTTTAAAACCCTCACCTCTTGTCCTGTCACAACAGGTCCTGCAAAAAAGGGTTTGTCCCCATCTTTCTTATAGGCCCCCTTGAAGTACTGAAAGGCCTCAAGGTCTCCCAGTGCATCTTCACATATATCTGTAGGGCTAGTTAAATTTGGGCTTGATCATAGCTTCAAGACAAGACTTCCCAACCATTGACATTACATGTAGGCTTGAATGTAGTTGGGGTGTAACAGAGATTGGACTGCAGAAAGCTCTAGGAGAAGAGTGTATGAGTATCTTCATGTCGGTTAAGATTTTGCACAGGCAGGACAGGATGTAGGACTGCTGTCACCCTTCGGGAGGGATAACCAACTCTGGGGGTGCTTTCAGACTGCTCACTACTTGGTTATTCAAAGAGATGTTTAAATGTGCTGCTTCAAGGAGGGTTCATAGCTATTTTGGCTTGCCAGACCGTTTTGAAGTCCAAATGGAGTCATTCAAGGTGTGACTGTTATCAAGGACAATGGAATACATCAGTCTAGCTCTGACATATAAGCAGAGCTATGGTTAAGGGTGGCCAGGAATCTTCCAAACCACTGTAGGAGAGCCCAGCTTTGCGGTGCTGTTTCTTGGGTGGTGGTGTTGTTCCTTGGTGACAGTTGGTTGCAGTTTTCTCCTCTGCTGTTCTCTCTCTCTCATACCCCTCATAGATGTTGGGTATCAATGCATGTATAGCTGCTCTTAATCTCAGAGCAGAAAGCTAATACATCTGCTTATGGAAGGCAAAAGAAGTTCTGGAGAAGGCAACGTATACTGGGACGGAGGGCAGAAGGTCCATTGAAAAGCTGTGGATCAGGAATCAACCTCTTTTTATGTCCCACAGTTTGCACTGTCACTGAACAAGTTTGTGGAAGAGCAGAACCTGAAAGACCTCAAAGTCTGGACCAGTCAGCTAAAGAGGACAATCCAAACGGCAGAAGCTCTCCAGCTGCCCTACGAGCAGTGGAAGGCTCTCAATGAAATTGATGCTGTAAGTACCTTTGTTTGCAGTAGGAACAGCTGGATCATGGTGGTTGCTGCTCGGAAACAGGGTGGATAGCACTGGGCTTTTCACTTTTGCCTAAATCTCACATTTTGTGGGGAGATTTTCCTTCTGTGGGAAAGGGTGTGGTGCTTCTCCTGCAGTACTCGCAGCTTGGCTTCTGATCTTACCTCTACTTTGTGCAGACGCTTCAAGATGTTGGCTTGAATGAGCAGATTAAAATGATTTTCTTGCTGGGAACTGACCACTCAGAGGGTTCTATACAATTGCTTTGGAGAAGGCTTTGTGTGTTGGGTGTGCTGATGCTTTTTAAGCATGTCCAGTAAACTCGTGGATGTCTTGTTCTGGCAGGGTGTGTGTGAAGAAATGACCTATGAAGAAATTAGGGATCAGCATCCGGAGGAATTTGCTTTGCGTGATCAGGATAAATATTACTACCGCTATCCTTCTGGGGAGGTAGGTCTGCAAGGAGACCTTCAGAGGTGTGACTCCTGCTTTTAACGTGTCCTTGTCTTCACGCTGTCCTCTACATTCAGAGCAAGGGAGCAGTAAATGGTCCAAGAAACTAGAATCAAGGAAGGTCGGGGCTCATATTTACCTTTTGCATTAAGCTCTTGTGAAATCATGGTGTGTGAAGATGTCATTAAGAAACGTATCTCTTAATGAACAGTCCCACTGACTGATACCCAACTAGTAGAATGGGCCCTCTGGAGGTTTCTAGTCCAACCTTCTCCACGACAGTGCTGCCCCAATTTCCTTTTCTTTAATTTCCAAAGAAGTAATTTCTACCCCTGCTCTTGGTAGCATTCTTTAAGGGTTGATGTTGATGTCCCTGGTCCTGGGAATCTGCTTTCAGGGTGTGACATGCTGAGGTGGGAATTGACATCAGTTCTGGGTGATACTTTAGGTCATGAATTGAGCTTTTTATCCCCAAATTAAAAGTCATGTCCATAGACATTTGGGAAAAATCTTTGGAGACATCGTCATGACAGTGTGTATACCAGGAGAATGTTTGTGGGTGTATGACCCTGGGTGTCTGGGGTTCCTTCTGGCTGCCTCTCATGGGTTTTTTTCAAAACTCTGGAGATTTTCAGGTTGTCTCAGACTTGTTAGTGCTTAGAAATCCTGTGGAAAATCATATTTCGAGAAGATGTGGAGACACTGTGCTCCAAGCACCTGTGCAGTTGTTGCTTACCTTAATAAACTCCAGGACAGTAACTGAGATGTGAATGGCTTCTTTCTTCTCTGACCAGAAGTAGCTATGTGCTAGATTAGCCTGAAGATAAGAATTCGTTGAACTTTGCCTGTTTTTAGCAATAATTGTGTTGGTTGAATTTAATTAAAGGCATTTAAACAATAGAGGGACCACTGTTTCTCGTGAGGTCCCTATTTCCTTGATTCTCTGCCATATCTCCCTTCCTTTCTGTCTCATTCAGTCCTACCAAGACCTGGTGCAGCGCCTAGAGCCGGTCATCATGGAGCTGGAGAGACAAGAGAATGTCCTTGTAATCTGTCACCAGGCTGTCATGCGCTGTCTCCTGGCGTACTTCCTGGACAAGAGCGCAGGTGAGCTCCCTGTCCCCGGGAAGGGGATTGATGCTTCTGGATGAGACAGTTGAGATGGAGCTCTGAGGGGATGGAGAGATGTGTTCAGGTCCATGCCAGGGCTGAAGTCTTCATCTCTCTGGTGTTGGGGTGGCCTTAGCTTCTGAGGAGGATGTCTGAGCTGGCTTTTGGAGAAGGGATGGGATAACCCTCCTGCTTCTCTTTCTCTGCAGATGAAATGCCCTACTTGAAATGTCCCCTTCACACAGTGCTTAAGCTGACTCCAGTGGCCTATGGTAAGTGGGGCCTTTCCACTAAACATGCCATGGGGTCTGTCTTGTACCACCTCCTGAATCCAAGCTGCCTCTGGGAGAAGAGGGGGACTCTGGGGTGCAGCACTTGGTAGCATCCCGTGCCTGTTGGGTTTGCTGATGGCCTCTCTTTCTCCTTGTGTTCCCTTCTGCAGGATGCCGGGTAGAATCCATCTCTCTGAACATCGAAGCTGTCAACACCCACAGGGAACGACCAGAGGTGAGTGTTGCTTTTCCTCGGAGCTGTCCCTTAGTGTCCCCTCCTTTCCCCTATGGTCAGCTGGCAACAAGGACATCTGGGGTGGGCACGGGGAGATTGCTCAGCTGGATGCTCAAAGTGCTGCTGGAGGACTGGGGCATCAGATGGGTTCTTGCTGTGCAAAGATGTGGCCAGTTGGGGCTTTTCCAAGGGAGAAGGGCTGTTGCATGTGCCTGCTTCCCAGTGTGTCTGCCCGGACTGAAGCTGGCCCAGGGAAAACTCCTCCCTGGTCTTTGACTTTCACCTGTTCAGTTGTCCACTTGCCTGAGCAGGGAATGGAGCCGTGGATGGAGAAGGTGACTTCTCCCAGGTCTCCTGTCTGTCTGGCATAGCCTGGGCTCAATGCCTTGCCCTACATCTTCTGTCTTGTTTTGTTTTTTTTCATGGCATGCCCACGGCATGCCCACAGCAGCTCCATGGGGCTACCAGAGTGCTGTTCTGTAGGGTGTGGGGGATGGCAGTGTTGGGCTGGGGGTGCTGTGGAGAAGGGACCCCTCATGTGGCATGTGGGGGAAAACTCTTGTAAAGTCAGGTCCATCTGCCATGTGCTCCACTGGGAGCTCACAGGTCAGAGCAGGAGGATGCCAGCTCGGTGTCAGGGCTGGTTGGCTACCTGAGGGGGACCCCAGGGACCCTGATAGTGCCTATATCCCAGCTGCTGGAACCTTTCCAACTTGTGCGTAGCAGTGATGGAGGCCAAGTGGATGTTAGGTAGTTGGAGCTGTCCCCTTTTGGCCCACATCTCCTTTCCTTCACTTCCCGAAGGTGGCGTCTGGACATGTTCAAGACCAGGTTGGATGGGGCTTTGAGCAACCTGATCTGATGGAAGGTGTTCCTGCCCATGGCAGGGGGATTGGAACTATGTGATCTTTAAGGTCCCTTCCAACCCAAACCATTCCATGATTTTATGATCTGAGCCACCTCTCCCTCCCCACGGCTATAGAGGGGGAAGCTGGTCCTTCCTCTCGCCATGGGGGCCATTGATGGCCTCCTCCAGCACCCTCGCTGGGGATGGCAGGAGGGTCATGGGTGGATGGAGCAAGACACGTGCAAAATGCTTGGGTCCCTCTGCTCGGCTGCTGCCCCTCCATCCCTCCCCGCTTTGAGTTGGAGCTTGGTGTGGTTCTGACCCTTGCTGGCTGCTCTGCCCCTACCGCCCAAATCTTCCTTGTCAGCCTGGGCTGGCTCATCTTCCCTCTTCACACTTTCACACCTCTCCCTGGGTCAGGGGGACTGGTTTTGAGGAGGACACCAATGGCAGCTCTCTCTGTAGTGCAAAGTCATGGCTTTTGGTTACCGCTAAGGTTTTTTAGCAATCTATTTACTTTTTTGGTGAGCTGAGGCTCGGGTGAGGGGAAAGTCTTTCTCATTTCTGAGTGCAGGGCTTTTTTCTTTTTCTTTTCAAATTTTTTTTTTTCTCCTCCCCTCCCCTTCTTGAGGAACCATGCTGCAGTCTTGAACATTTCACACCAGGGCTTTATCTATTTTAATTTTTTTTTGGTGTCCAGAGCCTTTCAGTGCATCCTTTGCATGTTGACAGCAATTGTGGGGGAAAGCAGAGGCCGCTTTAAGAAAACCAAAAAAAAAAATCCCACGAAAAACCCCACCAAAACCCAACAAAACAAAGCAAACAAAACAACCTGCTTCTTTTTTTTTTTTTCCTTTATAACTGTCGCCTTCTTCCCTTTATTTTTTTTTATTTACTTTTTTTTTTCTTTGTCTCACTTTAATTTAGGAAGCAAAGAAGGGACCTAACCCGCTCATGAGACGTAATAGCGTTACCCCTCTAGCAAGCCCAGAGCCCACCAAAAAACCTCGCATCAACAGCTTTGAGGAGCATGTGGCTGTTTCTTCTGCCCTGCCAGGCTGTGTTCCTCAGGAAGTGCCCACGCAGATGCCGGGACAAGTTAGTTGAACTCTTTTTTTTTTTTTTTTTATTTATTTTAGTTTTTTTCTTTCCTGTTTTGTTTTGTGGTTGTTTTGGTTTTTTTTCGTTGTTATTCTTGTTTTATTGTTTGTTGTCCTCCTGTCCCTCCTGAAGCTGGGGAACGGCTTGCACTTGTCGCAACCTGTGCTGCTGTCTCTGAGATGCATCTTTCTCCCATGGCTGCTGTCCCTCCCTGCCTTGGGTTGGTTTCAGGAGCACCTGGTGAAGGGTCACTGTCAATCCTCTCTTGGGTTTTCACAGCATTGTAAACACCCTCCCTCCCAAAAGCTCTAGGCTGCATTCATTCAGTGCCTTCACCATCTGATGTTGTGGTGTCAACTTCCCAAGGAGCTGCATCTCTAGATTGGGCAGGACTGAAGGACTCATGCCTTCCCGCTGGATGCCCTTGGCTCCAGTGTAGACCCAGGCGTTGCAGTAAAGGAAACGTTCTTGTGCTTCCCTCAAGAAGGAGCTGCCAAGACTCATCTTTATCTGGAGGAGTCTTCTCCTTCCTGGAGCAGTAGATAAAATGGACCAAGAATGAGTAGAAGCCTCTTGGCATGGTGACTCTGGTTGCCTTCTGCAGCTCTGGATGAAACCCTGTGGGTAGCTGCTGTGATGTGTCCTCTCCTCTTTCACTCACCCATGGAGAGCTGTAGAAAGAGAGACCTTGCTTGCTGCACACTTCTCCAGGAACAAAACCCTGTTCCCTCTGCTCGTTAAGGAGCTGGGGGTGGTACTGGAGAAGCAGCTTATATATGTAGGAGTCCCTTTGCCATGCTGCCCTTCCCACCAACTGCCTGTTGGATCTCGCTGTCTCATCCAGCCCCTCTTCACATTGTCTGTATTGTCTGGTGTCCTCTCAGCCAGGTCCCGGGCAGGTTAGAAAGGGTGCTGTGCTCCTCCAACCCCTCTGCTTGGTGACCGCTTCGCATGAGCTTTCCCACCCCAGCAAGCACCGAGTGGGGCATCTTGCTCTGTCTCTCAGCTTTTGGGGCTCCACTTGGGCTGGTTGTGTCTTGCAACAAACCCTTCGCTGGCTTTGGGCTTGGAAGCTCTCGCTGCCATCCGGTCTCCTCTGCCTGGTCTCGCGCGGCATTACTGACACCTCTCTCTCCGTTCTCTCTGTCTCTCTGCAGCCTTTACTAGGGAAGGCATGCCTGTAAGTACCTCCTTGCGTCTTATTACCCTCCCCCCTTTCATCCCTTTTCCATGCCTCTTGCCATCCCAACGGTTGTTTTGTTGTTGCTGTGAAACTTGGCCGGGGTGTGGACTTCTTGGAGTTAATGTTTCTCTGTGTGGTGGGACTTGGCGTATGCCTTAGGAAAGGTAAAGTGGTGACTACTGATGCTGCTTTATCCAACCCCTAAGTGTCCTAGTTTGACTAAATGTTCCAATTTTGCTGAGAAATGAAGCAAGTTATTGCTTGCTCTCTATTAATGATGTCTAATTTCCCTCCCGCCGCCTCCTCGGATGGTCATGGCATGGGAGGTGCTGTTGGGTTTTCCTGGAGTTCTCTCCTCTGCAATAGTACTATAGGTGATAGACCCAGGTGGTCTGTCCTTCCCAAGGGGTCTGAGTTGTGTCTGAGTGATGGCACCAGAGAGATAATCTGTGAAGGTTCTGACCTCAGCCCTTGACAGGGTTTTATTGCCTGTATGGGAGCAGGAGTCAGTTTTCTGGTACTGGACTGATTCTGAGTCCTGGAATCTGCAGTTCTGCTAACCTCACTTTTGGGAACAGTCTGCCTGAATGTCTGGGGCAGAGCAGATGCAAGGATATTGTCCTCCTCTCTCTCTATTAAAAAAGCAAGATGCCTTGAACATTTATTTAATACACTAATTATGAATAATCAAGGCTTTAACAGTTTGTCTCAGTGCTGCTAGATCCTCTGTACTTAGGACAGAATGGCTCCTGGATGAAGTTGAAGCCTTCAAACTTAATTCATGCTACATCATGGAGTTAAGAAAGCAGCAGTTGTTGAGCTGTGCTTAAATGTCTTCTCAAAGAGCAGGACGACTTTGTGGCTGAGCTGAGGCTGGGCCTAGTGGCCAGGGGATTTTTTTGCCCTCTCTAGACCAGTTTGAATCGACAAGTTAGGAAGCTCAGACTTGGCTTTGCTGGCTGATGGGTTGGGGAAGATTATCATGCTCCTGGGCTAATGTAGAGGTTGAGTTGCTCAGCGTGGCCTGCATGTCTGTGTTCCTTCCTTTGCTGCTCATGGGCACAAGATCCCAGGATGAAGTGCCTGGTCGTCTTTGATTGCTTTGAAAGCATTTTTCTTCCTGTGTCCATCCCTCCATCCACCATCTTTTCATCCATGTGGTCATAAAAGGCACCGCATGCCTCAGTGCTGGCTTGGACACTGAAAACATGGTCTGATGTTGAGTTTGGGAGATGGCTGTATTAGATTTTTACTAGATCAGGAGCTCTGCTGGAGCAGGCAGTGATGGTTACCCATCCCAGCTGTAGGCTGGCAGCAGCAAGTTTAAAATCTCCAGCTGCTGAGACCCTGCATCCCATCTACTAATGTGGGACTGCAAGCCTGCTTTTGAGCAAGCTATGAAGAAACCCCAAACCAAAGGCTTGGTTACACTCATGCTGCTGTTAACTCTCATGAAGGCTGTTGTCTCACACATGTCTGGTCCCTCACAGTGTCCCATCACAACCTGCATGGGGTTAGGGAAGGTGGAAGGTACCCCCTTCCCAATTTGCACCATGGGGCTTGTTTGGCAGTGGGCACTTAATGACATCAATCCTCACTGTTGGGGTCTTGACCGCCATTCAGGAGGACATGGGGACATGGCAGTGTACTTACTTTGAAGCCCTCCTGGCTGTGGGATTGAACTGGTTTGGGGTCGTGGGACTACCTGATGTGATGATACTTTTTCCTTTTGCTTGGTTTGTGATCCGAAGTGCACTTTTTAACAGTGACCTGATCCCCTCCCTTCTTCTCCCCTTCACTTTTCATGCTTAAAGACGACCCGTTTGTCACTTTCTCAAAGTTTTCTCTTTGCTAATATTTCCAAGGTAAATGGCTGTGGTGCATGTGGCTTTTTCCTAACCCTCCTCCTGTCTCCTTAGATAAGAGAGAACAGCTCAGCCTGCTCTGCCTCGTAGCCTGGCTGGGATTCCTGGTGCTTGTAAGAGGCAGTTTAGACAGTAAAAGCAACAACAACAAAAAAGAAACAAAACAAAACAAAAACCCCAAACCAACACACCAAAAAAAACCCAACACCCAAACAAACCAACCAAAACTTGAGAAACCTTCCCAGCTGTTTCCTAGTCCTCTTCCTCACCCCGCTCCATGTAGTTTTGTGAACTGGGTAATGTCCTTCTTGTGTTATCTCCTAGTGGGTTTCTCTTCCAGCAGATGTTCTCCTCCAGCCACCGCCCTTGGGTCTAGTCCTGCTTGTGTTTAGCTGGTTGTCTCTGGTTTTGTGGTCCTCCATCTATTGTCATCAGCAGCTTTAGGGCCCATGAAACCTCATGGGGCATCAGTGGGGGAGCAGGTGCTCCTGCCATACTGCTGCTGACCAGCTGGTCCCTCTGCCAGCTCCTTGGTGCAGCTGGCAGGAGCTGCATCTTGGCAGTGCTAAGGATGGACAAACAACGACCTCCTTGGGGAGGACACTACCCACCCTCAAGAAGAGCGAGAGAGAGAGATGTTTAATTGGGTTTCTTGGCTGAATGCTGTGGTCCACTGTCACCTTGCCTTGCATGGGCCAAAGAGTGGCTTCAGAAAGGCAGACTGGGTAGGGTGGGAGGGTTGTCTTGTTTTTTAACTCTTTTTTTTTTTTTTTTTTTTTTTTTTTTTTTTTTTTTTTTTAAGGATATCTCTGCCAAATTTCCACTCTGTAGTTATAGTTGGGTGATACATGAGGGGAGGGGTGCAGGTAGCCAGTCAGAGCATCCCTCCACCTTTCTCCTTGGGTGGACAGTGTCCTCTCCTCTGGTGGATGCTTTCGTAGTGCCCCGTGCTGTGGCTTTCTGTTGCTCCCCGCCCCCGTCTCCTTGTTGACGTGCACGCAGAAGATGCTGCTGCCAGGATGGGGTCCAGCCCAAGCGTGGCCCTCAACCCGCGGCCTTTCCCTTCTCGTTGCAGAACATGAACAACTCGCAGAAGCCCTCATGACTCCGTTGGTGCTGTCGCGAGGCCGCCGGCAACGCCAGCTTCCCATCCCATCACCATTTCTGAAGCTTGCTTAGAAACCGGTCTCCTCCGGCTGCGGCGAGGTCAACCTCCGGCTGTTTCTAACCTACGCCCGTTCATCTGCAAACCGCTCTGCTGAAGGGAGGGGTGGAGAGATGGCAGGATGAGCGGAGGAGAGGAGCCGAGCTCCCCCAGATCGTTCACCTGCAGCATTTGCTCTCCTCTCCAGCGACCTGTTAGATGGTAGCAAGCTGTAAAGTGCTTCTAGCGCACAGGGGTTTAATTTTCCTCCATAAGCAGTTTTGATCTCCTTTTGTATAGATGATTGGTACCCATCCCTCTCGGGGTGGGGTGTATATATAGGCAGATGGTGCGGGGTTAGCAAAGAAATAAGGGGGAGGGGAGCAAAAGGGATTTCAATTTTTTTGTAATTTTTTTTTTTATTATGATGATGAATTACTTCTCAAGCAAGCCCCTAACGTGCTGTGCCACAGACCTGTACCCGTGCTACAGCCTGTCCCAGCTCACCCAGGCTTGCGAGCACCAGGAGGGCAGTTATGTGAAGTCCTTCCCGGTGAGAACTGATGGGTTTAAAAAAAAAAAACACAACAAAAAAACCAAAAAAACAAACAAAACAAAGAAAAAAACAACGCCAAAAAAAACCCAGACCAAACCACCACCAACGAAACAAAACAAAAAAAGGAACCAACCAAAACCAAACAAAAAAACCAGTAAGAAACCAAATAGAAATCACAGAAAAAAAAATCCCACCAAACCAAACAAAAGCCAACCAACCAAACAAAATCAAACATGAAAAAACACCAAAACAACACAGCCCAAATCTGTGGAGTGTTTTGTTTCGTGTCGTTTTGTTTCCCTGTTTTGAATTGATACACCTTAAAGGGGTTTGCAGAGAAAATAGATCTGCTTCTAAAAGTGATGGCAAGGTGCTTGTGGTGTGGGGGGAGCCGTGCTGGTGGTGGCTTGGGTGATGCTTTCATCTTGGGGAGCACCTGGGGATGCTCTGAGTTCAGACACAGGTCTTTTTTCATTTTTAGCTCTTGTGTGGCTTTCTCACCAGAGGGGCTTTATCAAAGCGAAACTTAATTGGCTGAAAAAAACCAGAGCTAAACCCAGCCCGGTTCT
>WTSP01024708.1:0-51375 GCA_025331215.1 Actenoides lindsayi | reverse complement strand
CTCTCTCCCTTATTCCCTTTCTCTTCCCCTTTGGGGAGGGAGGGGGGTTAACAGAGAGCATCTGTTATAGGTCTAAGAGGCAACCCTGACCTTAAACGTTGCCCTTTGCTTATGACAAAAGATGAAGGAAATAAAGTGAAATTGTTTTCCAGTTCTACGTGTTCTTCAAAAATCCATGAACTTCATTTCCTCCATTACAGATTACTAGCCTGGCCCTGTCTGAATCATTTATACAGAATGAATTAATCTTCTGCCTCTCCATTTGCAAATGAATTTATATCCTTTAATTTACACATGATGTTCTTACGTAGTGTCAGATGAAATGTCAACACTGGATACTATGGATTTTGATTTCTGAATAAAAGAGACAGCCTTTCTGTCCAACTAAGTACTGAGCCACGTACAGTCTCAATGGTAGCTTTGTTACGTGGTTGTTCACACAGAAAACACAAAACATTTTGCTTTTTTTTATTTGTGTATGTTGTCAAGACTTTATATAGTCAGAATTCAGGGCATTTGCATTGGTGTCTTCATTCTCTCTTCAGTCGTTGCTGATGCATTTTGCAGAATTTTAATGGTCAGCAATACTGAGGCGCCCATAGTTAACAGGCCTACAGGCATCGTTACACTACAATAGGAGTGTGGTTGTGGTGAAATGATCTAAGAGATGAAGCATAGTCTTGGTTTGCACACTTGAATCTCTCTGGATCTTTTTGTTGTTTGCTTGTTTTTGTTTGTTTTGGTTTTTGTGGGTTTGTTCCCCCCCCCCTTTTTTTTTTTGTTTGTTTGTCTTGGGACTTTTTTGTGTTAGTGGTTTGTTTTGTTTTGTTTTTTACCCATGTCTTCCTTGTACCAGTATAGATATACTTGAACTCATTTTGGTGGTATTATCAGTGACAGTGTGGTAAATAGTTCAGGCTAATTTGTCCTGTAAAGTGTATTTCTGAATATTGGGCCAGGTGTCTTAAGCTTATAGTCTGGTGCTTTTCTCCACTGAGATTGTGCCATAATATGATTTTTGTAGACAGCTCCTGGTGATTAAGCTGGTTTAAAGATGTTGTGTATGTTATTATGTCAGGGCATTTTGTGTAGACATATTTAAGGACATATTCAATGTTAGGATATTTTGCTGATGTCGTTAAGGAAGGAAGGGTGGAGCTTCTTGATAAGTGGTAGCTGCAGGAGGGAGAAATTAAGCTTGCACCGGGAAGAAAATTAAAGGCTTTATTTGTAATGTTGCAACTTCTGAGCACTTGAAAATGCTGAATCCTTAAGTCACAATATCATTCTAAAAATCTTAAGTTACTCTTTAGAGTAATAAGCATGCTGATTTTCGCCTCTTAAGCTATACTCCTGCAGTAATTTGAAGTGTTTTTTCAGCTATGAAGGCAGAGACTGTGGAAATTAATGAGAGTTCCTTACCTCCTAGTAGACCGGGTCTCAGAGGAAGAAGTGTAAAAGCATGCAGTGCAACCATTACACTGCAAAGCAGTGGCACTGTCAGTCTTTTTCAATTTCCTTGTCTTGATTTTGAGACTTTATACAAGCATCTTGTGTATATAGCAACTTTAACTTTTAACTCCTTCCTTTTGTTTCTGTTTCTGGGGCGCTGAGCTCATTTTGTGTCACAGGTGACTACATTTAGGTGTTGTGGGAGGAATGCAATTAAGCCTTGCTGAAGATCGGTTGAATTCAGGAAACACTGAGGCCGGAAGGCTGGTATAGTCTAGTTCTGTTACATGTATGTTATTCACATTCTTGCTATTCTTTGCATATTGCAGAAGTTTTTATTGTAGATTCTCCTTCTGTGAGTGATTTTGGCATTGCAGACAAGTGACAAAATTATAACTGGATGCTGTAGTATATAAATCATACAGCAATTAGCCAGCTGCAATCAGGAGCTTTGGCATGCGTCCAAATAATGCCATGCATACCAAGTGTCAATGTTTTATTTATACATAATGTCAAGGGTTAGGGCTGAGCTGTCAACTAGATGAATGACAGACACTCTCTATTAACCCCTCTCCCTTCCCAAAGGGGAACTGAAAGGGAATAAGGGAGAGAGACTTATGGATTGGAAAAGTAAAACAGCTTTAATGAAAATAATAGCAATAAAATGAAATATATGCAAATATATATAAAACCAATATTGAACCTGACCTCCCTGATGACTGTTACATCTGACAGTCACTATTGATTCTGTGGGGCAGGCACTCGGGAAGTTCCAGACTGGACTCAGCAGTAGACAGGAACCAGATTCAGGAGTTGGATTCTGGAATTGGATTCAGGAACACATGGATTATGAACAAAGGCCAAACAGATGGTTCTCCTCTGACGCTGGCTACTGAAAAAGAGAGAGGTTGACTCTTCAGATCCCTAGGCTTTATACTGAATATGATGTGTATGGAATGGAATACCACATTGGTCAGTTTAGAGTCACCTGCCCTGTCTTGTAGTAATTCTAAACATGGAGCATTATCACTGCTAGAAACAGACACTGCAAAAATGTGCCCTTAACTTCAGACAGTGTGTTTAATTAGAAGAGACTAAGCTGGAAAGTGAAATAACTGAGCAGAATTAGTTCAGGACACATAGGAAGTGGTAGCCTTGTTAAGAATTATGATAATTTCTTGTGCAACCTTACTACAAAACTCAAGCCTAATTTCAAAAACGGATATGATGTTGTATCAGGGGAAGGTATGTCTGTCTGGAAGGCCTGCAGTTTTAAGGTTGCACCAAATAATTAGATACTTTATTGATAATTGTAGTGTGATTTCTCTTGATGGTGGATTATTGTGAGTTAATAAGGAAAAAAACATGTTTCGATGCATTGTTTTATTTTTTTAGCCGAGGTGATATCCACCAAAAAGTACCATTTTTCTCCACTGAATTGAAGGACTTATAAATAAAGCAAGGAATTATTACAATGGGTAGGTGGTTCTCTTAGGTTCCTGGTTTTATGTGAGTAAAAGATATTTACATCTAGGAGCTACATGACTGATGTAAAAATTGTTAGAGACTGTACAATATAGATGGCCCATTGACCATTATGTTTTGTGACTCCATCAGCACAGTTACCAAGTCTGAGGAGCTACAACTGTTACAATCCAGTTTCTTTTGTACCTTTTTTTTTTTTTTTTTTTTTTTCAGAAGGAACTGGGATATACTATCTTCCTGGGCAGAATCAAAATTTCCACACAAGTTCCTTCTGAAATGAAGGGCTTGGAGAATATTCAGGAAAAGTATTGCTGTATATTTACTCAGGTTTTATACTTAGGTGCTTACTGTTGATAATCATCAGAGACAGAAAAGGTGGGCAAAATGGAGCTTGTTCTGGCCAAGCATAGCTCATCTGATACGCAAGTATTCTATGCAAACAGAACAGTGTTGAACACTGTGGGGCTCATGTGTCCATGAGCATAGGATATCACCTGGATTTTTTCAAGGGTGTAAGGACCTTTTGTGTTTACAACTGGTTCACACTCCTTGCAGCATAACTAAGAAGTAGATTTAGCTGAGAGAGTAAAGGGAAAATTACCTCTTAGACTCTCACTCCTCTGCCAGAGCAGTGCCACTCACTTGGAGCTTGTCTCCAACTCATGGGACAAACTGCATTGAGGAACAGCACAAGAAAGGGAGAGACTTGTCTGGCACACTTGCCATGGCTGAATGACATGGCAATGACTAAAGAGAAAAGATGGTGTTCATCTCTTTCTATTTTAATGGGCAAGGAGAGGACTGTATTGTTTTTTCCTTCATAAAAATAGGTCAAGTTCTACCCCTTTAAACAATAACAAAACTCTTTTTGAATGTAGCTTAGCAAAAGATAGCTGTCTTGTTAGAACAACTTTTGGATTTTATTTTCCTTTAATATTTAGAATAGAAAATAATAGAATTATTACAGTTGGAAAGGACCTAGATCGATCACCTGGTACAACTGCCTGACCAATTCAGGGCTGAACAAAATGTAAAGCATGTTATTAAGGGCATTGTCCAAATGCCTCTTAAACACTGACAGGCTTGGAGCATTGATCACCTCTCCAGGAAGCCTGTTGCAGTGTTTGACCACCTTTTCAGTAAAGAAGTGCTTCCTAATGTTCAGTCTGAACTTCCCCTGACATAGCTTTGAACCCTTTCCATGTGTCTTGGCACCAGATCCAAGGGACAAGAGATCAGCACCTCCCTCTCCACTTCTCCTCTGTAGACAGCAATGAGATCACTCCTTAGCCTTCTTTTCTCCAGACCATACAAAACTGGTGTCATTGGCCTGCCTGGACATGCCTCTGGATGCATTCAAATACTTTGATATCCTTTTTCAGTTATAGGGCCCAGAACTGCACACAGTAACCAAGGTGAGGCTGGATCAGCATTAAATAGAGCATTTCAAAATAAATTCCTGCCTTACTGGGGATAAAGCATCTGGCTTTCATGATAAAAAAACCACCCCAACCATATACATCTTTTTGACAGTATCATGCTACATCTTTTTTGCTTTACTACTTGTACTGTAACTTTCATATTCTGTGGGGAGATAAATCTGATATCTGTTAACATGATACAGTTTCTGTGGCTGTAGCCTCCTTGTTGGTTCATTGAAATACTGGATGTGTTGTGGACTATTTGATTCTGATTTTACAGAATTATCTACTTGCCCCTTCTAGTTCAAGCAGACTGGCATTGTTCATTTTTTGACATTACATAAAGTACTGTTTCTCTGCTCTTGGTAGTGTATTTGATGTGAAATTTGCAAAAGTTTAGCTATTTATATATCCTTGGGACTAATACAACCTCCCAGCCTTGTTAGAGACCATTGAAGACACAAAGAACCTCCAGACCATAAAATATTTAAATATAATTGGAATAGTTCCTGACAACTGTATTCAAAGGTTAAAAAGATCGAGCAACACAATGCAAAATGAAGGGGGATGGAAGAAGTTATTATGCTTAAGATAAAAGTAAGGGGGATTGGTTTAATGTCTGATGAAGTAACATTTTTAAACTTTTCTGTGTTCTAAGAATGAGCAGTAAGTAACCAAAGACAAGCCAGATAAGCCCTAGTTAAGGACTGGAATCCCAGACCTATTATCAGTTTATTAAATCCACTCAGAATATCTTTGTTATGACCTTTTCACTTCAGGCAATTTAAAGATAATTGCATCTTGGAAAGTTCAGAAGCTATGTATGTTTTAGATTAGACTAATGGTATAAAGAAAATAATCCTCCTTTGAAACAGTACACAGACGTAGCTGAAAAAGTTTCACAATAATATTTTTGAAACCAATCATTCTTTGGATTACCTTCTGTAAACACTGAAGAGTTCAGTTTAAAAGACTTATCTGAGTTCAGCCTTTATGAAAATGAGTTGGCTTCAAAGGAATTACAGCAGGGTACAATCTCTCAATAAACAGAATGCATTTTTACCTTAAATGTGTCATAGGGTGATGTAGCACCATGGCTGCAGAGGACAGTGGCTGCAGAGGACAGCAGCTGCAGGAACAAAATTGATTCTTAAGCAGAAGCCAACCTAGTGGGAGTAGAATTATCAAGGATGCAGTAATTATGTCAGTAATGAGTACTTCTATCAGGTAACTTGGAAATCACATGGGCTGATACTTTGTGAAGACCTAAAATTATTCAAGGAAAATGTACATTAAGAAAGGTTATTCTTAAAAAAAAACCTACCTGTGTATTTGGAAAGAATGATGCCATCAGCTTTGGTTATTTTAAAAAACTCATTTGTAACTGAATTTCAAGGGTGCATATAACAAATTAGTGACATCTCTGCCTATCTTATATTATGTTCACACTGAGACTAAAGAAAAGCTTAAGCATCAGGCCATGACCAAAATAAATAGTCTTTGTAGACAAGGATTATGTTATCCAAGGATAATAATTCAGATTTAGCCGTATTTGGTAGGCTGAACAAGCAAATTTCAAGTAAAACAATATTGAAGAAGACCTCATGCTTTACCAAAGGTGTGATATTGTTATGACAGAATGTCAGATTGTTTCTTTAGTCTTGATTAAAATGTTTGGGATAAAAAATTATGACAAAATTAGAAACCATGTATAACCAACCAGATACCGAAAAACCTAAGTACACTCAATGATCTCTTTTATTGAATGATGAAAAAAATTGATCTTTTTCTCCCCTTTTCTGAAGAAATATGAACAGCCCCAAGAAGGAGGGAGGATGAGTAAATTTTGCAGGAAAGACCAGCTTTTGTGTACTGGATTTTAAGAGTCTGTTTAACACTGATATTTTTCTTGGAACTAAGGGAAGATATGGACTTCTCTTCATCTGTGCAGTATGTTTTATCTTACTGCCCACTGTTGCAACCTTTTTTGGTACAAGAGTATTAGAGACACTTCACGAAGGCTCCCCTCCCCTTTCCATTCCCTCTCTTCAGGCTCTCTTGCCACTGCCAGTGATTGTCACTGTGTGCCCTGCCTGGTGCAATGAGATGGGCTGCTACTGTCAAGGGGGATGCAATGCAGGAGCTGGTGGTGGCAGCTGCTGCTGCCAGATCCCTGCTGTGCCACTGGCTGGGGGTCTGGGCTGTAGTTGCAGACCCTTTCTCCCAGCCTGGTTTCTCAGGCAGTGTCCTCTAGGGAGCTGGCAGCCCAGAGCATCCTGTGGGCTTTGGTCCAGCTCCTGTGTCGCCAGCTGGCCAGTGCTATGCCAGTCTAGCAAATGGTTTGGTGCCAACAATAGGGGAATTCACTCCCTGAAGCTGCAGTTGTAGCGTTTTGGAGAAATCAGTTGCATTAAGATGTCAGATTGTGGTTTTCTACATGTGGGTTGTTGTATTTTCCTAATGTAATGAAAGTTGAGCTGTCATTTTGGATTGCATTGGGGACCATTCTAAATCAGACAGAGCTGCTTTATTAAAAAGCTTTTCTTGCCCGATGTACAAAACTCCAGCTATGAGTAAAACTGCTTAGCTATTTAGTAGTCACATGCTGATGGTAATCAGCATCTTGGGACTGCTTTCAGCAATAGTTTTCCGATTAGCTAGATGTAAATGCGCTTTGTCAAATGTATCTATAATAAACTTTCTAAATAATTCATTCCCAGGTTGTTAATTCTTCATTTCTGAAGTATGTGTATCCCTTTCAGAATTGTTTTTTATAGCATACCTTTTCATGCAGCTAAAAATATAATGTTGCAGTTCCTTAATTTTACTTTAATAACATTTCATGACACAGTTCTGGGGCATCAGTGTTATATATCATTACTAATTGATGAAAAAATTAAATCAATTTTTAGAGTAAAGAAAAAAATTCATTGTTCTTCATAGAGAAAGATAAAAATTCTAGGCCTACAAGGCATGTTGTGTAATTATTATATGCTCTTCAGATGCTCACTATTTTCAAAATAGGTTGTCAGGCATGTGATCTGGACTTTATGGTTTCTAATAACATCTGTAAACACTTTGAGTGGGAGTAGTGTTTTCTCCCTGAATGATGGGATTTATGCATAGAAACCGAAGAGAAAAAAGACTCAATTATTCATGTCATGCATTAAGTGATACAAAACTAATCTGTCCTTTGCTTTTTCCTCCTTTGAATGTGTATTACATTTTCTGTTGAAGTTTATGTTGGATTGACAGGAAAAGAGGCCTGTTCCAGGGCAAAAAGTAGCAATATAACTTTCACCTTTCTGATACAGCAGGGAAAATACATTTCCTAGTTTGCCACAGTGACTTGATCAAGATATTTTCAGACGACTTGACAGAAATGACCATTTTACAATCTAATACATATATTAGGGGCAGAGGCAGTCTATATTTATTATGTAAGTATTTTGTCACATTCTAGCCTTAAATATAAAATATTTCTAAGTCCAGTAGTGCTAATAATAAGCTACGTCATTTTGCATTACCATGAGAAGAGCAATAATATTCAGTAAGTGGAACAAAAAGGTTATCTCAAATGGAGGCCAAAAATAGTTGAAAACCTTGTTTTCAAGTTCCACTGTGCATTTAAAATAACCCATTAGATTTAGCTGAAGACCTTGTGTGGCTGTAGCATTTTTTATTGTCCTGATTCAGTGCAGCTGTCAATAAACCTTCACTAACTGAAAAAACATGCTTTTAACAGAATGTTGTAATTTAATCCATCATGAAAAGTGAATTTGTTTTGGTTCTTTAATTAAATATTCTTTGAAAACTTTAATTCCAATATGTTTTAGCACTCAGTAGATAGGGATACTTAGATTTCAAGGAAGCTGGCTGGAGTTTTCATTTAGACTCTGGCGCTTTTTCCCTCTAGGTCTCTGACAGCTCATCTCACCTGTCATCCCTAGGTAAAAGATACAAGGTAAAACAGCAACAGCATTTCTAATGCGTGGGATTAATATGAAAGTTCTTATTGATCAGTCAAAAAGAAAAAAATAATAGACTGGTTCTGATATCTATTTTTAGATGTAGAGACTTGGAAGTGTAAGAGTTTCCAATCTGATATTAAAACTTGTAACTTGTTTATTTTAAACTAGAAATTCAAGTATGTGTTTTAAAGATTTGTAATTTTTTATTTTTTTTTTTTTATCCCCACATAACAACCAGGTGTTTGGGCAGAGAGTGTAATGCTTCAGTCAATGCTCCATGGAAACTGGATGTTTTGATTCAGAAACTAAGAAGCTATGTTAAAGACAGGTATGATCAGGCTACTATTTTCCATTTCGTTTCTGGCTTTAGCAAAGTGGTACTCTGCTACTACAACATGGATTCTAAAGCAGAGCGGGGGCCTGCTTCACCTGGAGTAGAGTGTGTGTGAAGCAGATGTGTGTCTCAGTGCAAACATTCTCCTGAACATGCCCTGAAGCTTTGCTCTAGTGATTCAAAATGGTTTCTGGTCTTTCTGTGTGTGAAAGGAACTTGTCCCAGCTGTAGTCCAGGGTTCAGAGGGGAGTAATCACAGGTAAAAAAAGAGTAACTGTCTATAAAACCAAAAGTTTTGTCTCCTTGGTTAATGATATTTTGTATGATTTGTGTTAATATAAGAACTACACATTTCCTAGGGGGGATCTGAAAATTGATTTTAAGATTTTGGAAAATTTGGAGGAAAAACTTAAAATCTATAGCTTTGATACATTCCCCCTCCATGAAGTTTCTACTATTTTCTCAGCAAGAGTTGAGCATCTAGGATTGATATGAAAGCAGCTAGAACTAAAAACAGTGTTATTTTCGCTTTGAAATGGATCCAGATTTTTTTATCTTTTATAATGTCTAATGGGTTTGGAAGAAGGGCAAGGGTGGATACGTGCTGGGAACAATTTTTAGGGAAAATCATTAAATATGCTTAACAACAAATCTACAGTTAATAATAATGCATAACTTTCTGTTGCACTTGGAAATGTATTTAAAAAAAAAAAAGAAATTACTGACAGCTATACTGACATCCTTGTGGAATAATTTCTCAGGGAGAAATAATAAAGACAGAACAAAAAGGACTTGTAAGGAGAGAGACTACAGTACAGGTTTCTTCAATCTATGATGAAAGCTTCTATTTTTAGGTGTTTCCTTGATTTTTAAGCAGGTAAGAAATTGATAAATATACGATATGGCAGAGTTCACATAGAATTAGTCCTGATGCGCCTCTTGATAAAGGATTGTACTTTTGGCTTTGCTTTTAAAGAGTAAGGAGGAAAAAAAATGGGTTACAGTAAGTCTTTCTGGTTTTGAGATCAAAATACAGTGTCAAATGTCAAACTGAATAGCAAAAGGGAACTGTTTTCTGGGTTAGTCTTTTTGCTCTATACAGGTTAATAATACACGCTGTATTTTAATAACTAATCTTGAATTGTGAAGGCAGAGAATAGCTGTCTTTTAAAGATCTACTTAAGATATAAAATAGATGCACGTATAATAAAATGTGTAAGCCAACAATAACTCAATTGGATGAAATACTACATTATTAATTTTGAAAGTTTGTCATTACAATTTCTAAGGTGAGACTAAACGTCATAAGAAGGTATATTTCCCTTATTTTGATATCTTCAGAGTAATACCCAGTAAATTGAGGCATGCAGAACAACTCTTCCTATTTAAAAAAAAGGAAAAGGCCTTAAAAGAGGGCTTAAAAAGGAAGAGGCTCAGGAAAACATGCTTATAAACTGCCAGATCTCACCACAGTAAAGAAGATACTGTCCAGTTGGTGATTTTTCAGGCAGTACTGTCCAGGTGGTAATAAGAAGATAGGAATTAGTGTAAGCTATTGAATACAAGTCAAAATGTTCATCTAAATATGCAATGTTTAGTTTATTTCACTTACTATTATTAGGTTTTTTAATTGGTTTGGTGGGCTTTTTTTGTGTGTGTTTGGTTTTTTTCTTTCATTATGATTTGAAGGAATATAAAGAAGCTGCTTACTGATTTTTGTGGAGGCTTTAGTTTAACTGTACTCAATATCAGCATGTGGATACTTTTTTTTTTTTTCCTTTTTCTATTTGACTGGCAACAAGGATGTTATCTGAATGGAATTCGTATTAAGTGTCACCTAGGAGATATATAAAAGGAGCTTTCATATACTGTCACTGCTTAGATATTTCAGGAGATAAGCAAGAACGTTTTTGAGCTGTCAGCTATTAAAGGGAGTAAAAGCGGCTATTTTCTATTAAAACCATGCACAGTATTTTAAGCAGTTATAAGATTTAGGATTAGCCCTAGGGCAAGACAATAGATATGCAAACCCCCATTCTCACCTCCAGTTTATTAATTTGCTAAGGCACTAGTTTGGAGAACACAAACATATTTGCAAGATTTATTAGCTCACTGAAAGAAATTTGCTACTGTAATGTAATGTAATAAAAGATTTATTTTTTTTTCCACATTTTTTAAAACAGTCGGTTAACATGCAATGCATGTTTCTCACCTCTGTACTGAGATCCTTTTCAATTTAAGGGTGATCTTACATTTTAAAACAATTTAATCTTACCATAATTTTGCCTCAGTACACATTTAGTTGAATAGGAATTGCATATATATAACATCTTGATCTGGGAGAAGCTCATTTCAGTGACATTTTTCTGTGACATTTTTTATGACTTTTTCTGCATGTAATGCAACACAAAACACACTGCAAAATTTTGCATATGCTTGGTAATTTACAAAAGCCTTCTTATCATTCCACAATTCTCTTGAACTTGAGTTCAAATACTAAACAAATTTTGTAGGATAAAGTAGTAATCCCTCTTAGTCATATTTCTTGCATTGTGTGTGTGCTATACTTCCTTACTTCTTTGTTTGTATTATAAATTGTAATTTGTAATATAAATTACATGTATTACATCATATACTACCATAATACAGTAGCATGAAGCGGCTAGAAATATAATGGTAACACTAACCTCAGTAAAACTGTTGTCCCTATTATTGTCCTTTGTTAAAGATATTTAAGTACAAAACAGGGTTGCAAAATATGCTTCTTATACACAAATATTTCCATAATTGATATGGTATTAAACTTTTACTTGTCTGTCTGTTGTTAGCTGTGAATCTCATCATTTTTCTTACCTTTACTGATTGATTTCCTTCTGTGTCATATGGTGTCTTTCTGCGATAATATTCATTACATTGTATTGATGGTGCTGGGGAAAATTGATTTTACAATTATGATGCCTGAATGACAGACATTAAGAGCACAGATTTTGTCAATTAGAATTGCTTGGATTACTGACAAAATACTGCTTTCTGCTGATGGATGAAGTGAAAGACACTGAAATTCAATATCAACATTTGCAAGGAAGAGGCTTTACTGGTGACATTTAGACCTTTGAATGTATGTTCATAACAGAGAGAAATCATTATTCAAGCTGTGAGTGGGGAATAAATGTGGAATGGCAATGATTTCTTGCTCTTAGATTTATCATAGCTGTACTTAGGGACATAATATGCACAGAGGGTGCATGGGCTAAGGCCACAGTGCTAATCTGGGATTGAGAAGCCTGTATCATAAACTACCTGTGTTGAGTTGACCTTGGCTTGTTGTCAGATGCCTGCCTCTCACTACCCCCTCCTAAACAGCACAGAAGGAGAAAATAAGATGAAAAAAGCTCATGGGTTGGGATATAGACAGGAAGATCACTTGCCAGTTGCTGTCATGGGCAAAATAGGTTGGACTTGAGAAAAATCAATTTGTTGCCAATTAAAACAGAGTTGTATCAAATACAAATTGAAACACCTGCAGCCCTGTGCTTTTTCCCAGGCTCAACTTCACTCCTTCAGTGCCACTATTCCTGAGCAGTGTGGGGAATGGGGTTTGTGATCAGTCCATAGCAGCTCTTCTCTGTCTCTCCTCATACTTTTCCCCTGCTTCAGGATGGGATCCCTCACAGGGAATACAGTCCTTCATGAACTGCTCCAGTGTCAGTCCTTCCCACAGGCTGCAGTCCTTCAGGATAAATCTGTGTGGTCTCACCATGGTTTGCAGGGCAACCTCTGCTTGGGCTCCAGGAGCATGTCGTCCTCTTCCTCCTTCTCTCTCTTTTGAGGCTGTTTCTCCCACATTTTTCCTCACTCCTCTCTCCTACAACTGCTGTGCAACATTTTGCCCTTTCTTAAATAAGTTTTCCCAGAGATGCCACCATCTCAGCTGTGACCATGGTCTGTACCCTGTGGTGGGTCCATTGGAGCTGACTGAACCAGCTTGGGACAGCCTTGGCCTCTCCTCACAGAGGCCACCCCTGCAGCCATCACTACCAGCACCAGGGCACCTGCACCCTGTATGCACATTCCACCCCACACCTCATTAAAACACATATTTATGAACTGTCACTAAAATATAAAGTCATTACACACTTTCGCAAACTTTTCTTGCATCAACAACAAAAGTTCACTGCACCAAAATCGAAGTATTGTCATCACAACACTGACAAATGTGGACAGTATAGATAAACTAACAGCCTACTGGTTTTTGGTGGTGTGCAGCTGGAGGGACAGTCTTGATGTTGTGGGAGCACTGTTCAGCTATACCCATAACGGTATGGCACCAACACTGCTGTACCACAAATGCAAAGCACAGGACTATACAGGCTGCTGTGAAGAAAGGGAACTCCATCTCAGGCAGACCCAGTATAACATCATTCTTGTATCAACAGATAGGTAAACTTGTGAATTCATAGCATACCTTGCTTGTTAATCTCTGATTTAAGCTAATGGCTAAATGAGAACTATAGTAGGAAAGGCTATGAAAACAAATGGGGCCATGTAAATGTGCTGACAGGAACAGCCATTCTATCTGTACTCTTTGATGTACTTTATGAAGCTGATAACTAAGTCAAATTTTATTTTCTCTGCAGTATTCTTGCTGCCTTGTTAGTGTGTTAATGATTTCTTATGTTGGAGCATAATGGCATGCTCTTTGAGAGCTGTAAATTTAAAGTATGGGCATGCTGTAATATTTTAATAGTTTCATATCAACAGATACCAAGCATTTATCTACCAAGAGCAAAGAGCTGATAGCTATAAATTAGTCTCCAGCTGGTGTTCAGAGTGTCTTATGTGCTGCTTAGCCCAAGTGAAAGAGACAGTTGATACAAGTGGTGGTTAGGTTTTATTCAGTTTTGGTACCTTACTCTTATTTTTTCACTTTGGGATCGTATGCCAGACAGAACGCAACAGAGCTCCTGCAGGAAACCTAAGAGTTTTGTGATGCCTCAAATAGTATTAGGGTCTGTCCTTGTTGGGAACCGTTCAATGTGTATGAAAAATTATCAATATTTTTTTGGTATTCATGAGAAAATGAAAATAGGACAGATGATCTGTAAAGCAGTATTTCTGGTTCAAAAAAACCTGGAATAATGTTTTATTTTGAAACACACTTAATGAGGCTTTTTGTTTGCTGCAGCCTTCACCATCCTGTCATTGGAGAACTGCAACCACATCTGTGTCTTGGTCAGTTTAGGATTTCTCTTTCACAATGCAGTTTCTGTGAGTTTTGTATTCTCCTGAAGACTTTGGAATTTCTAAGTTAAAGGGGGTAAAAAAGATTGCAGGTAGAATTAGCTACTTGATAGAACTACTTTTTTTAGCCCAAATAATTTAAGAAATGACTGAAGTCAAGTAGGTGGCCAGACAGAAACGATTGTGATCACAAGCAGGTAAAATAGATCAGGCTGAGATTAAAGCTGATAGAGGTTACTAGACATTTCTGAACTTTTTATAACTAGAATTTCACTTGCATGATAGCTTACTGTAAGCAGTCATGTAAAATAAAAAATACATCTCTTATTTGAATAAAGGGTCAGAAATAGTAATGGTTCTATATAGAAAAGTAGTCAAATGGCTTTTGTATATTGTAAGAAACCCTTAGAGCTATCAGACCACCACAAGTATTTATTGCATAAACATTTTGGAAGGGACTGTGGGTCGCCTTCAGTAACAGAGCTTCATGGAGCTGCTGTGTGGCATCCTTTCCTAAGAAATTTTCACTTCAGAAGACATGAGACCTTTAACCATGTGTCCCTCTTATTCATGAACACCTCATCTTTCTCCACAGGTACTGGCATTTTTCTTTATGCTTTAGGGAGATGGTAACAGTTGGCTGGCTCAAGTTCTACATCCATTAATGTATTGTGTAAATAATTCTTATTAATCCAAGACTCATATTCATTTTCTAGAAGAAAAAATATTATTTTGTTGTTGTTGATGCCAAAGTGATTTATAAAGCATTATCATTTGAAGCCTCACTTCTACAGGAAATTAATATCTTGATGATTTCAGCTTTATGTACCTCTCTAATTTAAAACCGTCAAAGCTTAAGTAAAAAAAAAAAAAAAATTAAAATTATGCCATTTATTTAGGGGTATAATAGGCAATAAAATGCATACATTTAAAACTTTTGGCTAAAAGTCCCATCTTTTGATATTATTTCCATTCCTTTGAGAAATTTTAAATCTCTTGCTCTAATGCTGATGGTAGTCGAAAGCTATGTAAGAGACATGAAAGGGGCCCAGCTTATTTTACAATTGCTGAAGCTGTAGAGCTCAAATGAAGATATTTTAAACACAGCAACTTTTGTTTCTCTAGTTGCACACAACTAAGCATTTTTACTTCTGAGGCATTAGCAGCTATTTTTTTCTCTGTTAATGCACTGGCTTGTATTACAAGTCATCTATAGCATGGAACAGTGGTTATTACAATGGAACTTATACTGATCAGTAAATGTGGTTTACCTAAACATTTACTTTGATATCTATCACATTTGTTTCTAACAACTTATAGTCACTAATTATAATGATTCTTTGTCTGAAAGTGTAGCATCTGTTGAGATTTTGAATTACAGGCAGAAACTTTCTCAGCAGTCACTGTAAAACTGTAAAAAAAAAAAGCTGGCATGTGATTCTGACAAAACAGAAAATAAGATAAATGTTCAATTTGAAATCTATTCAAGAAAAATAAATATTGGAAAAATATTTGTTAGCCTAATCAGTGTAAAAATGAAGACTGATTTCTTTATCAGTTCACATTAAAAAGACATAAACACATGTGACTTGACCAAACTAGGATGATTTAAAATTCCATTTGTGCATATAAATCCGTTGGTTCACCTCTCTTGAAACTAGGATTGCCGATTTGTATTTCCTTTTTTCCATATGATCTTAAAATTTAATTTTTCTTCCAGTAATCAACCCTCTTAGCACAGGCCTCCCCTTTCTCTTTTGAAACAATTGGATCTGCTTTTCTTGTGATGGGTGCTTCATGTGTGTACATTTCATAAATACCCTCTTTGATTTATCCAGACATTAGCTAATTACATCTCCTCTGCTGACTTGTGCTGTGTGGCACACTGTACACAACTTTGCGTAAGGGGTGATGACAGCAAAATGTACCAGACCTGGTGGCAAAACAATCAGAAAACGGGAAAACCTGGGGATACAGATCATCAGCGCAGTGTTTGGGCTGCCAGGCACACATGATCCTACATCCTCGTCAATTACCTGAGTAATTCAAGGTGTTTATGAGCAGTGAAGGAGGATAATCATCAGCGCTGCAGCAAATGAAGTAGTGGGAGCACAGATGAGGCAGCCGCTTCCGTAAGCAAACCATGGGTTTAACATGGTTTACCTCAGTTCTGTCTGAATTACTAACTACTACTGTAGTGGTGACTAGAAGCAGTGGGAAGCACAAGTTTCACTTTGGGGCACTAAAGCACTCTGCAGTTATCTTTTGTAGGTGATATGTTTCTTTTTGGCATGTTCTCTAACCATTATGGGTCCTGGTCTGATTAAGAGAGGTCCTGTTTGCTTCTGTGGTAACATGTTCAGCTGAAATCCAAGTCTCTTGTTTGTATTCTAGCTCATTCTCTGTTCTCACAGTTTGATTTTGCACCGGAGCAGAGCAGGAAAGGAAGCAAAGATTTAGTATAAATCTCATACATACCACTGTTTTACAGAAGGATCTGAAAACTACCTGAAGCAGCTGAGGAAAAAGCCAGTCATAGATCTAATTTGGGCTAGACAGCAGTGGCTTACAAATTTTGCTAGGATAAACCCTGAAATTCAAGCATTACTTCTACATTTAGTTTAGAAACATTTTCATGAACAGTTTAAAACCTGTTAATAGTGATACTGACAATATTTTTGCTAGGGAAGTAACCGGATAATTTTGAATTATGAAGGTAATCCACTTAATTCAACTGCTCTTCGCTTCCCCTGCACCCACAGGAAGGAGTTAATTTTTAGAATGATATTTGACTGAAGTTAAAGGAGAAGCTTCTAATGGTTTCTGATTTTTACTGAAAGAATTATTTTAAGACAAGATATCTTATACTTGCATTTTTGAAACATTCAAATTATGAAAATTTACTTTCAAAATGGGAAAGTAATTAATTTGCATATTCTATTTCCTTTACCTGCCCAGAATTCATTTTAAAAATAATGAAGATAATTAGAACTCTTTAATAAGGGGAAAGTATCTGGATTTTCACTGTTATATTTATTTATTAGAATAATTCAATTACAGAGTCTTTGTGGCAAAACACATTTAGATGGAGTGATTAAGAATGGAGCAGCTTTTCCATCATGATGTTATTTTGATTCTCCTGAACAGAGTCAAAAGAAAGGGATGTCTTCCTTTGTTAAATATGTTCTTCTGTAAAAATCTGAAATATAACAGACATAGCTCTCAGTTCTGCAAGAACTCCTGTACCTCCCATGGCTCAAGGGACCTCTTTGTCATGCCAGCTTACTGCTCTGACCAAAGGGGAGAAGACAGAGCCCCAGTGGCTATTCCTCTGGACCTATTTCTTGGGAGACTTTACACAGAATCATAGAATGGTTGAGACTGGAAGGGAACTTCAGAGGTCATGTGATCCAATCCCCTTGCACAATCAGGACCGCCTAGAGCTACTTTGCCAGGACCATGTCCACAGGGCTTTTGCAATATCTCCAAGGTTGGAGACTCTACAGCCACACTGGGAGCCTGTGTTAACGCTCAGTCATTCTTACAGTGAAAAAAAAAGCTTCCTAATGTTCAGAGGAAACCTTCCATGTTTCAGTTTGTGCCCATTGCTTTTTGTACTGTCACTGCGAACCACTGAAAAGAGCCCGGCTATGTCCTCTTTGCACCCTCCTTTTGGATATCTATATAGACTGAAAAAATCCCTCCTGAGCCTTCTTTCTCCAGTCCCAGTTCCTGCAGCCTCTCCTCATATGCGAGGTGCTCCAGCCCCTTCATCATCTTTGAGGGCCTGCACTCTCTCCAGTATGTTCATATCTCTCTAGTAGTGTGGAGCCCAGAACTGGACACAGCACTCCGTGTGTGGCATCACCACTGCTGAGTAAAGGGGAAGAATCATCTCCCTTGACATGCTAGCAACACTACTTTTAACGCAGTCCAGGATACCATTTGCCTTCTTTGCTGCAAAGGCACATTGCTGGCTTATGTTCAACTTGGTGTCCACCAGGAGCCCCAGCTTCTTCTCTGTCAAGCTGCTTTCCAGCT
This sequence comes from Actenoides lindsayi, assembly GCA_025331215.1. Taxonomy (NCBI): domain Eukaryota; kingdom Metazoa; phylum Chordata; class Aves; order Coraciiformes; family Alcedinidae; genus Actenoides; species Actenoides lindsayi. Next base: position 33,430 of record WTSP01024708.1, on the reverse strand, counting down.
GCGTGGCCCCCAGCATGTACTGGTGCATACTCCCCATGTGCAGGACTTTGCCTTTTCCCTTGTTGAATTTCATAAGGTTCCTATCAGACCATTTGTCCAGCCTGTTGAGGTCCCTCTGGATGGCAGCCTGACCCTTTGGTATATCAGCCACTCCTCCCAGTTTTGTAATATAGGGAAAATTGACAATGATTCAGATCATTAATGAAGATATTCAAAAGGACTGGGCACAGTACTGACTCATGACAGAAATTAATCACATTAGTTAACCAATCCTGATGATACTTTTGTTCTTCATGTATCTTGAAATGGTTTCTCCATCACCTTTCCAGGGACTTAGGGAAGCTTGACTGGCCTGTAGTTTCCCGAATCCTCCATCTTGCCCTTCTCAAAGATAGGAGTGCCACTGGCTTTCCTCCAGTCTTTGTGCATTACTCCCAATCACCATGGTCATTCAGAATGTCAAGGATGGCCTTGCAATGACATCTGCTGGCACCCTCAGTACACATGGGTGCATGCCATCAGGACCCATGGACTTGTGTATGCCCAGTTTGCTTAAGTATTCTTGATCGTATCCTTTTCCAATACAAGAGTGATTAGGCTTGTGCCCAAAGAAATGAAGTTAACACCTACTATTTATTAAGCATCATGCTTATCAGGAAACCTTAAAAAGAGCTATACAGATGATATTGGTTTCTTAACTGCCTCTGGACCACTTTCCTGAGGCCTGAAAATGTAGCTTGGAAAGCAACTTTGGAAAGAACTGCAAAGCTTCTGTTCTTACTGTCCTTCTCTTGGCAGCCTCTGTAGATAGTCAGGGACACAATGATTTTATTTACTACACCTATATTTGTCACAGGTGCAGTGTGTGCATTTATACCTCTTTGCTTCAAGGCATAGATAGTCATCCTACAGACATGCACTCTTGTAAACATACTAGAAAGATTTCATGGTCCATGTTGGATATGAAATATAGGTGTGTGCATGTCTAGAGATGAGGTCGTATGTGCAGTTTCAGTGGGGTGGGAATGCAGAAACAAAAGGAAGTTGACAGTTGTACCTGTATGATAATTTTTTCTTCTTTTAAAAAGAAGTTCAACACTGGAAATGATTGCAGTTAAAAAATAATCTGCAGTTTATCTGTGAATATCAATTTTAGGTAATCCACATATTTTATAGAAGGAGAACTACATGATCTTTATGGTCCTTTCTAACCCAAACCATTCCATGATTCCAAGGTACAAGCTTCAAGAATCAAGGCAACAAAAAATAGTTTTGTGAAAAGGAATATAGATATTACCCTGAAACTTGACTCCAGTAGTTACATATAAAATCTCTTGCTGATTCAGAAGTTTCTTATCTGAAACCGAAATTCAGGAAGCACCACAGCAACCAGACACTTTATCTCTCTTTAGAGATACTTGCTGTAAGGAAAAACACTATTGGCAGGAATGACACAGTGTGGGATCAATTTAGCATGAAGCAGAACTAAAGGCAGTGAGGCAAGAATTTTAACATATCTCCATGGATCTGTGAGAAGTCTCTCAAGAGAATGGAATGACACTCATGGAAATGCTATTATCAGCTAAGCAATAGCTCTATGTTCACACTGACCTTACAAAACCTGTGTGCTGAAAACACCTGAGCCCAAAATAACTGCTTGTTAATAACTTGTGACTAACCTTCCTAAGTGCTACTGCTTTTTTTCAGTCACCCCCCCACCTTCACCCCCAAAATGTGCTGAAAGCACATTTGAAAAATACTGTAGAGAAACTTTGAAAATGAGCGTGTTTGTACACAGTATGGTAGACAATAGTTAGGCTTTGAAATTTTTAATTTATGTATATTGGTAGGAAAAGGGGAGACATTTGACTTAAATCAATTTATCCTTACTTACCTTCACAAGATTGTTTGAAGATGATAGAACAAAAATATGGGGCTTTATAGTGAAAATTTCTGTTATGCAATCTGGCAGGTGCTGAGAGCTAAAAATATCTCCGTAAGACAGTTCTTTGGAAGCTGGAACACTTGGACACTATTCCTGCTGCCACTGAATTTGTAGTTTTACAAAATGGATTAGCTTTCATGGCAAGAGATTGCGCTTATCCTCCCGTAGCCAATGGTCAAGACACTTTCTTGGGCTGTGACAATGAATACTTCATCCCTCAGGCTGAGCAGTAAATAAGATCTTGGTCTCCCATAACCTGATGTAGAGCTATAATTTCTGAGCCATTAAATGTTACTTTGTTTGATGCTAAACGGTACCTTTTTTTTTTACCTAGCCCAAACCTTGTAATGTATCTAGGGTGAAATAGTGAGCCATTTCAAGCTGACTGTACTTTTGCCAAATTCACTGTCTTACCCCATACTATTTTATTCTTTGGGGGGGGGGGGAGGCAGTAGTTTGGGTTTTTTTTGCCAACCTCTGTTAGCAGTGTCTTTCTGTACTAATGCTCAGCAAAAATGAGACACCACTTCATTTTTTAATTTTTTTAATTTTTTTTAGGGGACTGGCAGATGTCCAGATCCATGAGTGGTACAGTTAGTGAGTCATGAGCTGAAACAGTTTCTGTGGTTCCCCACCAAACACCTGTATCTCCTGTGAATTCATATGTGAGGAAAGGCCATTAAAATAAGACAAGGAGTTAAAGACATTCTGTTTAGTTGTGTATTCGTTTTTGTACAACATCAGATGCAATAAGCCAGCATAGGAGCTCTATTTGTGGCAAAGTTACTCCACTTTTCATTGTCACAGTAGTGAGTATGAGGATGCCTGTAGGCTATGAAGAGCACATCCTTTGATCTGGGTCACTGTCTGCTGTCCATCATGGGCTGTATCTCAGTCTCTCCATTGTTCCTGACAAATAATTTGTGCATCTTCAGAGATTTAGTGAAATGTTCTGAATGGATGTTTTGAGGTTGAATATTCATCTGTTTAAACAAAAACCACAACACATCTGTAAAGAAAAGTTTTCTATTTTCCATATTCATGGAAATTAGATGCAGAGCTCCTGTCATACTGCTGAAGACTCAGTTTCAATATTTTTCCTAGCTCACCTCTTAAAATGTATCTTTCTATGTCTCTCTCTGCTACTGATTCTTCCTCTTTCCACGAATAGATACAATTAGAAAAGCTATCACACTGATATAGTATGGGCAGACATAAATTTGCAATGACAAAATTGTAAAAGTGATGCCACTATTTTCAGTGTTCTTAAGAGGGAAAAAATGGAATCAGTGGATGCTATTTCTAAGACTAAAAATGTAGCCCTCTGACAATAATTGGTATCATTGGGATTCTACAAGAAGATAGGGGGATTATCTGCCACTTTAGTTATTGCAGGTATGCTGGTAAGTATATCACTGAAAACAAGAAAAGAAAGTAGTATATTAGTTAACAACTCTCAGCAGTCACCTCTTATCTGACTTTTGTGTAATGCTCTCCTTATTTATTTGACTATGTGCTGTGTATGCAGCAATCAAATGATTGCAAAAGATACTTAAAAGAAAATACAGGGCTATAGTAGAAATTTGAACTTGCTCTGCCCCATGATGGGAAATTCTAGTCACATATACAGAATATACCTGTAAGTGGCAAATATGGGATACGATTTACTACACTTGACCAAAATTACCTACAGTGTATGTTAGGATCCTTGCAACGCTGACTGTAGTGCTGATCACATGGCCACAGGATAGGATACTAGGCAGAGGATGGTGTATGGTGGTTTTGGTTGAAGTAGATGTTTTATAACGACAGGTTTTATTTACCACCTATTTCATTGCTTCCTGTAATTCTGGAGTAACACAAAAGGATGCCTTTTGTCTAGTAGAGAAATTTAATCACTAAAAAGTGATACTGTCTTCAGTAAGCGATTTTTACTTTTACAGTTATTATTTTATGGAATGTATTTAATGTATAGAGTTCAGCCAGACATTAAAATTAATGTATAGACTTCAGTCAGACAATTAAAAATTACCAAGCTTGGTTGAGGGAGGGAGAAAGAATAGTTGAGAGCTCTGACAGATTTTTCACCTGGCATTATTTTTGGAATCAACACTAAAATACAGAAAGAAACTTCTGATTCATTAAGTATAATCTGCTGTAGAGATTATGAACATTTTTTTGCAAGCTGAACTGCTTAATAAAATAGTTACATGTCTTCACTGAAAAAGGGTATGTTTCCTTTGAGAGAGCAAATTGGACATAGTTATCCAAGTATAAAATCCTACTGAAGAAAATATGGAAATTAATTTTCAACTCTGTCTTGTTTGTTAAGACTGGCATATGTCTTCTGCCTATTTTACCTTTACTTGTTGCACTGAAGCAAGAATGTGCCCTTGGTCCAATGAACAGGATTAGCTAGGATGATTTGTATTATCCAAATGTAAGTATGTATTTTGGAACATGTATTGGAAATGATGAATTTGAAACCTTCCAGAAGTTATTTAAATAATTACACAAGTGCATGATACTATTTAAATGAAAACAAATAAACAAGCAAACAACCCATCAAACTTGTGATACTCTCTATATTCTAAAAACTTAGGGAAAATTCAGTTGAATTTCCATAGAAATAATTTAAAGGAAAACCTATTACAACTTAAAGTCAGTCAACATTCAACTGCTGCCAAAATTTGAACTATATTCTAACAATTAGTGGTCTCATGTCACTTAGAAAAAAGGTGTTTCATAGAGCTATCTGTTTAGGAGATAGGTCTAAAATCAAAAGCTTATCTTTCAGGGTTTCACCTTTGTAGAGTAAAATTGCTTACAAACATCCTATGCTGGTTTTGACTAGGAAAGAGTTACTTTTCTTCATAGTAGCTGGTATAGGGCTGTGTTTTGGATTCGTGCTGAGAACAGCGTTGATAACACAGGGCTGTTTTTGTTATTGCTGAGCAGTGCTTACACAGGGCCAAGGTCTTTTCTGCTCCTCACCCACCCCACTGGTGAGTAGGCCAGGGGTGCATAAGTAATAGGGAGGGGACACAGATGGGGCAGCAGACCCCAACTGACCAAAGGGATATCCCATATGATATGATGTCATGATCAACAATAAAACTAAAGGGGAGGTTGCTGGGGAGACTGTTCCTCAGGGACTGGCTGGGCGTCCGTTGGTGGTGAGCAACTGTTTTCGCTTGCAGCACTTGCCTTTCTTGGGTTTTCTTTGTCTCTCTTTCTAATGTTTTTTTTCATTACAATTTATTAGTAGTATTAATATTATTTTATTTCAATCAAATTCTTATTATCTCAATCTGCAGGTCTTCTCACTTTTACCCTTTTTTTACCCTCCACCAGGGAGGAGGGAGGGAGAGTCTCTGTGGTTGTCAGTTGCCAGCTGGGGTTAAACCATGCCACATTCCTAAATAGAACCTGCTTAGAAGAAAAAATCAATTAAAGCTGGTAAAACATTAAATATGACTCCCTTGTGTAACACTTTTCACAGCTTGTCTTTGTTATCTATGCATGTTTATGTGTAAAGCTTGGATTTGTACCATGCACTCTCCATGAGGGTTCACAGGAAGGCTACTTGGTGATGGAAAGAGTGCTGAAGTAATTTCATTTTATTTTATTATTTCCCTGTATGGAGCAAATTATGGCATAGTTCTCTGTTTCGGAATGGATCAATAACCTGGAGAAGGCTGAGAATATGGTATTCTCTGTGTGATTGCAATTTGAATACAGAAGACAACTACTGGTAAAGTTCAGAATCACCTGAGATGTGGAAATTAAATGCTTTCCTTGGCATGATGTAGTATTGAGAAGTTCTTGCTTTAAAACAGTTTCATATTGTTATTGCCTTGGAAACTCCCTTTTTTGTATTCCACAATTTTGTTTCCCTTGGTTCATCTTTGAATTTATGTCCTTAATGGCAAACTTACTGCTTACTAATTTGAAATACTATTTTCTGGGAAAAGGGGATTGATTTCTGGAAGAGAGGTTATGAGGAAAAGCAAGGTGGAGATTCAGGGTTTTTCTGTTTAAATATTACTATGCTTTTGACTATATGTGGTCATGTTTAACTCAGTCACTGAATTAACATATCAGATATTAAATCTAAACAAATTAACATTTTGTTACTGCAGTAAAAATAGCTCATGTCTATCTGTTCTGTGTTGAGACATTATTTTATTTGCATTGCTCTGTCACTGAATTAGTTGATGCTTCTTAACTACAAGAAGGCCAGTTCATTTTACCTATTAAGTCCCCATTTTTCTCCAACTCCTTTTGTGACATTTTTGTCTCAATTTTATTCCTGTTCTTCAATAGCATGTGCTTTTCATGTATGCAGCTAAGATTTCCATTGCCCCACATCCTCACTGGACTATCAAAACATGTTAAATTTGGTCTTGAAGTTTTCCTGCATTATTCATAGCATCGAGAGGTTGGTTGTTCAGATTGTAATTTACAATAATCAATTTTCTGGGTCCTACAGATCAAAGAGATTTTTACTTATGAAATACAAGGTTATATATGGACTCATCTCTCAGAGAAATGTCAAACCTCACTAACTTGTTTAAATTCCCTTAGAACCTATTAAACCTATGAACTGGATTAAGCAGTAACTCTTCAATTACCAGCATATATTACAAACATTTCTTTATTGCTTTCTCCTGAGTGGTAATCCCTTCTCTAGCTATGCTTTTCCAAAAAGGCACGAAGATCTCTCACCTTTGCCATTCTCCACTAGGTTTGTGAAATGCTAGAGTGCACATTTGCCTGCACTGCCATTGTCCTCACCACTACTAGTCCAAAGCTGTGTGATAATCCCCATATTTCCTTTGCAGCTTTAACTGCACAGTGCATTTCTTGTAAGCATTTAAGTGTGACTGTCAGACTCTTAAACTCAAGATAGACACCATTTTTTCTCCCTTGTGAAAGGAGATAGCTGGAATATGAATGCAGTGGTTAGCCTGAGGATGAGTTTGCTTTTTTTTATTGCAGTTTTAGTTTGGATTTCTGAACTTAACTAAGTGCTGATGTCTGAGATGGAACCATTCTTGCTTACCGTTCATGGCTTATTGTAGTGAAGCTAGTGGAAATACCAGCATTCACAGTCCAAAATTTATCCTTTGACAGCTTTTTGTTCTTCCTTGCTGACTTGTTGTTATTCCCTTTGATGCTTTCTCATTTATTCCTCAGTGACTTGCTTTTTTATTCACAGGCTACACCTTACACCCACTGCTCCTTCAGTTTCTCTCCAGCTTCTCTGGCAATCCCAACTTCAGCCCTTACAGATGCATGCAAGACTTTGCTCACTTTTGCTAAAGGGTAATGTGCACAGGAGAGGGATATGTGAGCCTTTTGGGAAAGGGATGATCTTATTTGACCTCTGAGCTCTTTTAGCAGAGAAGAGTTCTCTGTGTTTTATTTCAGAAAGGAAAATTATCCTCAAATACAGCATAGATGCCATATATGTTACCATGAAAATCTTTTGCAGAAGCCACTGATACTCTTCATTGAAAACATGCATTTGACAGAAGTATCACCAGTCACCCACTGTAAAGTAACATCACCAAAACCTGCAGTCAATTTTCCTGCACTGGAGAAGTCTGAGATATTTTAAGACAAAATGTCCTCAGCTAAAAGCTACCATCTCTCTGACAGGAACAGTTGAAGTAATATGTACCCAGATTTCAGCCGCTCCAGTTCAGAGCCTGCAGTGGTTTTGTGGTCGTGCTGACCTCCTATAAGAAGACAGTGTGCTCTAGATCCTGGAGGTGTCTAAGGAATCAATTTTATCCCTTCTGCAAGTTCTGTAAGGGACTGGTGGCAATTTCAAGAGAAGGTGCCATACATTTTAAAAAGCTTTAGCTGAAGCCTCCAGAATTTACAGTGCACAGTTTATAATTGGGATATATCAAAGTAAGAGTCAGAGGTCAGTGCAGTACCCATCCAAGTCACTACAGTTATTCTCATGTGGTGCTTTTAGGATTATTATAGATTAATGTATGTGACATGCTGAATAAAATATGAATATATTCAACTCAGATTTGAACTTCCCATTATACATTATTGGATTCCTTGGCTGTTTTAATAAGCTCATCCTTGGATAAGTTTCTGAAGCTGCACCATCAACTATTAACAGAGTTGTCTTTGCAGTCCATATTCACATACAAATGTATATATATACATGCACATGCATATTGTATGTAGATAAAGGCAGACGCAAATACTTGTTTAGAATACAAATGACATCGTAGCTTGATTGCTGAAGTAGACTAACAGGCAGGATACTTGTAATTCCTTTTACATGGTGAAGATTACATAAAATTGCTTTTCAGGGACTGTTGGCAGAGTGATTAGCAGCAAAGTACAGTGCAGTGGGAGGTCATAGAGGTTGAGTCTCCTCCCAGAAATCACTCAGTCTTGGAAGGAAGTCTAAATGAGTTGAGCACTAATGCTGTGAAATCTCTTGTCTGGCCACCTGTCTGGGATGGGTAAGAACTGGTACTTGTCTGAGATTGGCTTGAAAATGGAATTGAGAGCCCAGTGTTATGCTCTTAAAAGAAGTGGAAAATAAATGTTGACTCAGGAGCAAGGCAGAATTAAATTTACTTGCCTAAAATTCCACTTCCTTTAAAATATGTTTTGGATATTGTAAAAGGAAGATGGTAGTGGGAATTGATTGAAACAACAACAACCACCCACCAAACACCCACACACCTTTAAAGCAAAGGAATCAAAGGGAAAGAAACCCTCACAGAAGACAGGAGTCATGCAGTGTCAAATGTTGTAGCCCCCACTTTGGCTTGGCTCCCAGTAAAATCCCTAATTATTTGGTATACATCAGAAGTGTAACACCAGGCCAAATACCTTGAGTGACCTCAGTAGAGGCACTTCAAAGAATAGTGAAGTTAGGTGAAAAAATGTGTGCTAGAGGAAAATAACCTTAAGAATCCTACTACAGGGTTTTTGAAAATACCTACAAGATTTAAGGGGAAAAATCTCAATGGGTCTTTAATGTCTCATTTGCAATCCTTTTGGCAGCCTCAGAAAACGTGGCCAAGATGTTTCCCTTGAGAATTCCTAAGGTGAATACAATAAAAATGCTCCTGAAAGCATACTTTCAGAGGGAAGTATAATGCACTACCTCCCTGCACCTACACAGCTAGTTGGTTGGCAACAACAACGGAAAAGTAGAATTAAAAATAATGTAGCAATATTCCATACAGCATAGAGCAGAGAGGGTGAGATGAGTGTGTGCGCAGTTGAAGTAATTGCTGAGAGGAAGGAGTCTTTTTCCTTCTTCTTCTCCTTCCAGTTGTAGGGTCACACCCTTACATGAGATCTGATCCCAGCCCCTCTTTTTGGGACCTAATCTAACTTATTAAGACAGTAGCAAACGGTTCAGGTTTTTCTTAGTAGTTTTCATACATTCTAGTAAGTCAAATTGGCTCAGAGAAAGGAGGGGAGGGAGGTGTTAGGGGTTGGACCAGATGACCTCCAGAGTTTCCTTCCAACCATTCTGTGACTCTGGCATGGAGAGGAGAATTTGATGCAGGAGATGTGTTTGGGAGTAAGGGTGGGAGGCAAAAACTATGGGAAGGGGATACAGAAGGCCTTTTTCTTTTGGCAACAGTAAAATGGTATTTGGGTTCCTCCTGTTCACTGAAATGGTACTTAATGAAAATGTGTATCCTCACACCTTCTTGTTATTCCACTTCCTTGTCCCTGTTTGTATAACTGTCAGCTGAGACTGGAGGCTCTTCACAGCAGAGATCTTGTTATTCAGTCTTGTCTGTAAACTGCCTACCATGGTGCTCAGGCTACAGAACTATTTACGAACAGTAATAATATACCTGTCACACGCTCCAGTAAGTTCTCACTTTATCTCCTGGCATGATTTCCTGGTGGTTTGGTTTTTTTTTTTGGTAGGGTGTTATTCGAACTTGCTTTTTTTGGCCAGCAGCTGCACGTTGAAGTGGTTGAAATTTTGATACAATATTATTTTAATCCTTATTTATGTGATAGCTATTAAATATTTCCTCATAGTTTCTGCATTTCAGCATACAAAGAGAATGATTTGATCTCTGAGCCTTTTCCAGTTTGCAGTGGTTGACAGAAAGCTGACCTTTATTCACTGACCGTGTTCTCTTGGGTATTTGAATTTGCTAACATTGAATTTCAAAGCAAATTTTTTCACTTCCTTTCCCTCTCCCACCTTCAAAATTGTGCTGCCAATGTTTTGCCATAAACACCTTCAGATGGGCAAGGTGACCTGCCTCACTTCTCATCTAGCTACTTGAACAAAATGACCCTTAGTTTACCCTTCACTAGATCTGACAATTGTAAGGTCCTTTTGGAAAAGGCATGTGGCATGAGACATAGCACGCTTTTGTGAGCCATTATCCCTGCCGTTCCCTAGAAACTTCGCTGAATTTGTGAGACTCTCTGTGCTATCTTTATTGCAGTGAGAAGTGACATTCTTTGTTTTCTGCCTTCAGTCACTTAGTTCAGATTGCATTTTCCTGCCCCATAGTGAGAGATTTTAGGTACAGGATTAATAACCACCCTAAAAGCCTGCCTGGCCAGTATTTGCTCAGCACTGCCTTAAGCAATGAAAACCATGGTAGTGCAAATCAAGGCACCTTCCTCATGCCATCAACTCCCCCTGTTAAAAGGTTAGAGAGGAGGGAAGGAGGAACAAATTAATGACTTCATCCTGTCCTTACATCCTTAAAGAACAAAGACTGTGGGGTATGAAAGGGAACACCAGCCAAGGTTGTCATCCTATCTGTGAACTCAAGGGGTATGCCTTACACTATGGGTATGTCTTTTTTCTATAAAAGAACATTGCCTTATCTGTAATGGTAAGAGCAAAACAGCACAAGTTCACCAGGTTTTCCCTACAGACAATGCTAGTGGTGATGTGTTACTGTATCCCATCTTTCTGCCTTTCTTTACATCTCTCCTTTGGTGCTAGTATCTTAAAATCAGAGCCAAGCTGATTTTAACTGATGGTTCTTACAGGAAGAATGAACAAGAGAAAACACCCCTGCAGTATGAGTGGGTACAAGTCAGGTAGGTAACTGGTGACCTGAGACAGCATGCACACCGTGAAATGCTTTAAGTATACACACAACCATTTTTGCCTTATGTTTGTTTAACAGGAACATCTGTAAAGACTTATGAAAACATTAAAAGCTGACTTGAAGAAAAAGCAGAGGAAATTCTCCTTTGTCCTCCCTTCTCAGTAGTCTACAGGACTTCATGAGTAGTGCCTGGGTTGAAGTCCTTATGACAATAATAAAATGGGGCCAATGTGTACAACAAAATGTAGTTAATGATGAAAACACCCTTTCTTAAAACAAAACAAAAGAGGCATCTATATGTACAGTTACTTGCATAGCAGGACTCAGTAGTGTTGTATGCTTCATTAATATGACTTTTTATTCAAATATTCCACAGGAAGCCATGATCACATTACTAACACAGGAGTTGAATGGTGTGTCATAGTAAGAAAGGCTGATATGGATCTGGTGAACTCTCTTTCAGGTATTCCCTGAGTTAGAAGTCCTCAGCAAGAGGTGCAAATATGTTTCTTGCACAGGTACCCAGCTGAGTGTGTTGCAAAAGAGCTAATTAGAGATAGATACGATGTTAAATAGATACGATACCAGAGATGCAGTTAGCCAGGGTTACGTGAGAAGAAAGTGAAACGTCTGGTTGTGGAGAGGCAGAGAAAGCACTCCCCATAAGGGTGCTTCCAAAGCATCCTGGTTAAATATTTATACTACCTATAGGTGAATATATACTACAGTGCAGAAGTGACTGTTGTACATGGAGCTTTGCAGCCAACAGCTTTTTCTGGTTAAAGGGACTGATTGCAGCAGTAGCAGTATGGGCTTCTAAATATAAGCCTATGGAAATGTTTGGATATATGAGGGGAGAAGCAGGAGCAAGCCCTTGGGACTGAATCCTCACTGAGGTTAGTGTCTGAACAAACCACTTCAAAATGAGCCTAGGTATACCCCCCATGTTGCAATTAGACCTTCCAGTAGCCGCAATGTCTGATGGTACAAAACTCTCGAGCATGAGGGACTAGTGAAACTGTCCATGGTAGTACAGTCCTTGGTTAAGGGGAAAAATTAAATTCTAAAGTACACATCAAGTTTAAACAAGAGAAGATTAATAAAGGAGCACTATTAAATGGAAAAAAACCCTCCATCTACAAAAATACCACCAACATGTACAACGGGAGCAATACTTCTTTATGTCCTCATTTGTTGAAATGAAAAGAGCTATGCATCAGAACATGCTAGTAACAGGCGGGTAATTGTCTCCTGCCATAAGCTAATGCATATGCAATAAGCAAAACTTGGAGGTTTTGTAGTTATTTGTTTTTAAATGACTGTTCTGTTCTAGTCAGTCAATGAATGTGTACTGTTTGAGCAAAGATACACTGAATGCGGTGGAATAATGCTAAGTCACAAATTATTTTTATAAAAGCAACAGCTCAGATTCCCGGTGTAAATTCCACTTCTGCCCCTAGGGCTGGGATTTCTGTGGGCTAGGCATGCCCAGACATCTCCTGCCTGCCCATAAGAACCCAAAGGACAGGGCCATAAGGCCCACTTCCAGACTGTTATACAGTTTGAATTATGCTATGCTGTCTTAAAATTTTGTATTGATCATGAATACTTAGATGAGAAGTGACATGCTGCTAAAGAGTGTATTTATGTAATGAAAAATCATAAATTAAAGTATTTCTTAATCTGGTGTAAATGCTAATTTGATTTTACACCTAAATTCTAGGTTCAAATGCTAATTTCATTTAGAAGAAGCTATCTGGTAACAGAATAGAGGTGTTCTGAGCAGCTCAGGGCACTTCCTAGAAATTCTTGTAAACACAGCTTCGGGAGCTATGCAGCCTTCTTAGAAATGACATCAGCTCTCTGATGAATTAACATTGTCTCTTGCTCTGACAGAAAGACTCTTGCAAATGGTATTCAGAAGAATGAGAAGTGCAATAGAAGTAGGTCAGCTTGACAAGTAAATAGCCTGACTTACCCACAGGCCTTGATTTGCTGGCATTTTGAGATTCTGGGCCAGCTTTGTACAAAATCTGCTCATCCCATATCATATTTAATCCATACCCTTTTTTATAGCTTGTCAAAGATTTATTTGATATACTGTGCTTATAAAAACTAATATTCCAGTGCTGAATTTTTTTAGTAGCTAGTTTAACTTGATTCACTGTGACATTCCCGTGTGTAATGACATCTTAGCTACCAGTTTTACATCATTAATTATGATATTGCCCTGTACTGTGACAACAGGCCTAAATTAAAACTTGTTTTAAAATGTATAAACTGACATTTCTCATGGTCATTTTTTTAATGAACTAATAGATATTGCAGCCATGAATGAAATATCGCTTCAAATTCTGTGTTTTGCTAACAATCTTTTCAGAGCAATAGCTGTTGCATAAACAGAAACAAAATTGATGTAAGAACCTCTTCCTTTTTCCTGTCCACCCTAAACTAGCATTTCAAAATCAGCAAGAGTTGTGAAAAGATTTTTTTATCTTTCATTGAAAAATTCTACTGAATGTGACCTTACATCATCCATTTAAGCATATGGCTATAAAGTGTGTTCCAAAAGTCTTTCCACAGGAACTTAAGCAGACACAGGCTTAGGAATTTAATCTAAATTGTTTAGGATTAACTACAAAAAATAATCATGATCATTTTATCCAGTGAATAATGGATTTCCTTAATCTGATTTGAAAACTGGTTGCAACATCGGGACTTGCCGTATTTTTACACACAGCAAAAATGGACTGTAAGAGAAAGTGTTCTATCGTTGTTTGATTTCACCTCTGCTATATTGTGTTCACAGGTTACCATATTCTGGGGACACATTGTTTGAGAGAAACAACAACTTCCTATCCCCTTTCTACTTCAGCAGTGCAGGTATCTAACAGTTCTTTGCTCCTTTTTTGCAATGGGACATGCATTTGGTTTGTTAGCAGATGGTCTTTTTTCTCTACAGTGCTAATCAAACTGTGATACATTTGGATTTGCACAAGGGAAAATCTGACAGGGCTGACTGAGTGCATCTGCTTAGCTGTTTCTTGCAGTTCCTGAGAAATGACTCAATATTCACTTAAGGCTGAAACGCTGGAACTGGAGAGTCAGTATGGTGGCAAAAACGTCAGCTTCTGCAATCAGCTAGAGCAGAGCGGCTGCTCACGCGTCTCAAAATAACACTCAGGTTGACAGCACCAACTCCTTTTAATTGATAAATTACAGTATCACTGTTTAGCAGCATCTGAGCAACAACCTGTTTGTGAAAAACCCACGTAACCAAGGAATTCTGCTTGGCTTTTCTGAAGTTCTTTTATAAACAAGTCATTCTCAAGTCTTGTCCTTCAAACCTTGTGTATCTCTTCAAATAGTGTTTGGTATACATGGAAGCTCTACATATGGAGGGCTTTCAGAATTGAGGGTCAAGTCCATCTCTTGGTACTGAACTTTCAACAAGAATGGGCAGGAAGGCTGCTCCAGTAGTCTTTCTATGTGAATAAATACTGTTATTTTGTTTTTCCTTTTTCTTTCTTTTTTTTTTTTTTTTTTTTTTTCTTTCTGGTACATCTTCTCCCTGTAAGAGAAACAAATTAATATATCTTAGCTTTCTGCTACAGTGTCCTTGGTGCCCATGTCAGTAACATACATATCTGAGGTGCTACCAGAAGCTCTCTCTTTCGCTGTCTAGACTCCTCACTGAATCCTGATATTGTGCTTTCTAGTTACTTCTACTGAGAAAATCTAACCTTTTATTTTTTCACATTTTTTCCCTTTCTACATGTGAGAGACAGTAAGTTCCAAGTATGTATAACAGGTGTATGGAAAAGTGTTACACAGCTCTAGCTTTTCACTTGTGGAAAGAGAATTTCACACTCATCTGTGGTAAAATGGCATGAATGATCTCTTCAGTAGCTATGTTCTTACCTAGCACTACTTGATATAAATACACATCCTTCCACAGGAGAAGGTCAACACTGTGATAGGTAAGTTCAGTTCAGGTTAGCATTGAAAAATACTTTGAGAACACAATGCTGAAAAATGTCCCTGCAGGTCATCCCTCACTTAGGGCTTCCTTGGCATGTCAACGGAACTGGCTTGATGTTTCTCTCCCTGACTATGTAGACCATGCTTAGGCAGCCATCTCAAAACTGCGGTTTTGAGATTGCTGTTTTACCTGAAGTTTCTAGAATATGAGATAAGGGGAAGAAGAATGACTTTTGAGACAACTTTTGTTTTCCTTGCTTAATTAGTTTTTTACAGCAAGATGTGAGGTTACAGTTTAAAAAAAAAGCCAACATTGTCAGGACTTACCCACTGCCATTGGCTTGGACAGCAAGCTACTTTCTGGGATTAGTATCTCAAGTGAGCTGTGCCACAACATTTCCCTTCATCCTAGAAAATAAGATATATCCAAGATATTAACAATATGTTTAGGTTTTGTTTATCTGCTTGGACTTTTTGTTTGTTTTGGTTTTTAATTTCAGTGCAGCATTCATAATTCCAGTCATTTTTTCAATTATTTTGGTCCACTCTATTAATCATAATTCTAATTTCAGTTCAATAGTATTACAGGAAAGTATTATTGGAATGTTCTATGTATATCACTTCAGCCAGATGGCTATATTTATACTGATAAGTGAAAATAAATCATGATAAATTTTTAGTAAGGCATTTTCTTTCCTTTTCAATATCAAGTTCTCCTAACATCCTAAATGTCATTTAATATACTGTATTCTTTGTTTGGTAGAGACTGATTCTGCAACAACTTAAAATAAAGAACATGTTCTTCGCTTCTTAGTATATAAACATTTCAATAACATATTTTTATTGGACTGATACCATTTACCTAATACTCCACTATTTATTTTTTTTTGCTTGAAGTGGTATAGAGACAAAGCAGTTAAATGGAGAAACTATTACTGTTTCAGGAAATATATTTTCTTTATTTCACAGTGGTACCATTATTTAAGAAGGCATTTTTTGGAAGATAGTGTATTTTAATCCCTCACCACTAATCAGAGATTCAGGAGCTCTGTATCTGCAAGGGAGAATAATCCTTTCTGTACATCCTATTTGTGATGTTTCTCTTTTATCACTTAATGACACATAACTTTGTGTCTTATACAATGTCATGATAAAATCCAAATTTCCACATAGTGATTGTACACATTGCTGGATCTAAAGATACAGGATTTGGGTTATGAAATAGCCCAATAGTATCAGTGGAAAAATAAAGGTAAATAATTTTGCTTTTTTGTTACCATGAAATATAAAAAAAAATGAAGTTTGTGGAGAGAGGTTAAGCATCTGTGTTATCTAGAATCTGTGTCAAGCCAGCATTCCCTTGCTGCTTGAATTCAAGCATTTCATCATTTGGCTGTTATACATCAATGGTGACACATAATTTTCCATTATACACTGTTGGGTTTTTTTTTAATATAAGCCATAATATCTGTCAGCTGTCAGATATGAGCTAATTTTATGATGCATGTATATCTGTCCTGCCTTATAAATGTCCAGACTGATCCATATTTCCACAGTAGAGAAAATTGGAGAGTTCACAGACCAAAAAAAAAAATTCAGTTTGAGCAAAGTGGACTTTTCTAGTTGAAGTAGAGAAGACAATGGCAAGTTTTGTCACATCACTGTAGAATTGTTCTATACAAAGAGAGTCTCTTAGATGATATGAAACTGATATTTCCTTCTCAGGGCATTATTTATGGACAATGACATCATGCATAACTGGTTGTCTCTGCAATTGCAGTCTCTTCTGGATATTTTCTTTATCTCAGACTAAATTAATGTGTAGAGATGTATTGTGTATTGTCTAAACAGCTATTGTTTTACCTCAAAGGTGACTGCACATCAGGGCCTGGGAAATGATTTGGCTTTTTTTTAGACTTTTCCTTACAAAAGTGTAGGAAGAACAACAGTGCAAAAGTTGCAGGTGGATTTCTCATGAGTAGTAGCACAATAAGCACTGAATTCAATCAAACATTGAAAGAAAGATGTTCAACAACTAAGGGATGTGGTCTTTAAACACTAAAGGAGACATGGGACGGGAAGGAAGAGCATCCAGTCCCCTCCTTTATATTAGCTCAACATGGATGCTTTATAATGTACAAGCTTATGCAGCAAGCACTGGATGTGAGTGATACCTTTCTTTAGCAAAGTAAATCCTGTTGTAAGATAGGAGTTACTATGAGTTAGTAGAGTTTTCCTTGATTTGGCCCATAGTTTTGCTTGTGTCTTCCACCCCTGCATAGAACAACAATGCCTGTGATTTTTCCCTGGCATATTCCTGTAGCAAATGTCTGCTTGAAGTCTATTATACATTTTATGTTTGGTTTTGGGTGATGAAAAGTGTTATGGAGGTGAAACAGGTTCTCCATAGCCTCTCAGTACTAAAAATCAGTTCCACACATGTGATTTTAAAGGACTGAGCTTGATGGCCTAGGTTGTTCTTCTCTGATGTTCCTTTAGTTTGGATTAATGAACACCATAATGATACAAGGGATATACATTGATAGCTCAGATTTTACTGTGGTACAGAAGCTGTGTTTGTTTATCATGTCCCTCTATAAAGAGAAGAAAGAGTTGGAAAGTACATTTTTGAATGCTTATCTTTAAATAATGTTGCTATGACTTTTGAAATGTAAGATTAAACCTGGGATGTGCTACTTGGTCATGCTTTAGTAGCTGAAGATCAACTTAGCTCACAATTAGTATGCAAGATGGAAAGGAATGAACTCAAAATCACCTACACTGTCACAGATTTTCCACACATTGCCAGCTGATGCCAAAATCTGAAATGAATCTACCTCCTTGCTTCTCACCCTCTGGGACAACTTGGGACAATAACATAATTTGTGTATGTGTATTATGCACACACACCTTTAAACTCTATGTATCTTCATATGTGAACTTGTAGATGTGGCAAAAGTGCTAGTCCACATGCAGTCTAGATTCATACCTGTTGTAAGAACATGTCACATCCAAACATTGCAGTGCTAAAATTCTCCTGCAGAGTCTAATAGAATACTAGGGTTTTAAGAACTTCAGAAGATACTAAAAATGAAATGAGAAGAACCTGTGAACCTTAAAAGGACACCTACTCATGGCTTGTCAAATGGAGTTAGCCTAATAGTTTGAAGACTCCTGTTCCTTCTTGGAAATAGAGACCATAGATTTGGTTTATGAAGAAATTATGAGACCTTATTTGTTAGAATGCAGTTATCTATACAACAATAATCTTCTAAATCCAAGTGGGGTGCAGCAGTCTTAAAGGGCATGGAAGTAATTCATATACCCTCAACTTTGTTAAAGAAATGTGCAATGACCATATAAACAAGAACCAGCCTTAAAAAATTTGCCCCTGTAACTGTAAAGAAATTATGTAACCTCCATTTAACAGATGAGGGGAACTGATATAAAGCCTCATGCAGGAAAATGTTAAAGCAAGTACCTATCTTTAAGCTGCTTTCTGAGCTTATCTTTAAAGAATTTAGACTTTAATTGACTGAAAAATCTATAACGTTGTTTCTTGTTGAAGCACGTTTCCTGATCACATTTATACACCATAATCACAAGACTTTCCTATCTTAGTAGAAAGTCAGTTGTCTCCATATCTGCAATTACTTAGCATAGCCTGACTAATCCTGAGGCGTATAGAGCCAAAAGTGAAGTAGGTATGACGATCAGCAAATAATACTGAATACAATGAAGTATAATTCAGCAGCATGTGCCGTTGTATCTAACAGCTCCAGTGTCTGAATAGAACCTTACATCAGAATTTTAGAGATTGTTTAAGAAAAGATCAGGAGGATAAAGACAAGATGCGTTATTTGTTCAGTTCTGTATGAAATATCTTTTCAGGTCAGCATGGAGAAAAAAATCTTTTTGATTGAAACATCAACCTATCAAGCAAACTATGACTTTGAGGGTCAGGAAAATATTGCTTTCTCTGTACTATGGCAGCTGCCTATATATTTTATTGTTTCTAGTATTAAATTAGAAGTGATGTGGAAGTATAAGAGTAGTCTTATGTTAAAGGGTCATGGGCAGTGGTCTGCTCAATGAGCTTGATTTTTGCAGTAACACCTCTTATAAATTTACAAGGAAGCAATTGATGTAAATATATATAGTATAGAGTAAGTGGACTTATAACAAAGCATTTTAAAACTTCTGAGGAATATGCTACAACTGAAACCACAATGAATATATTTATGATCATGAATATGCAACTGGCAGCAGAAATGGGACTTCAGGAGTACTGTTGTGAATGTTTAAAAGCATTGGTGTCACATAAAAATATATGTATCTTTTTATACTAATATTTTGTTCCAATATGCAGCTTTGAAGTGCTGAGGGTTGGGGGGAAGTAATTGTTTATAACTGGCAAGAGATTCAGCTATTGCCCAGAGGCACAGTGTGAAGAAAGAGGATCTGAAAAGCAACAGCTAAGAACTCACTAGCAATAAGGATAAGCTCCCATAAACAATTTTCTTACCCCTGTTCACATAAGTGACTGGGGCAGTGGGATGTCTTCCCTCTGTTAACTAGAGGTTGTCAAGACCCTGTATATTAGAAACTTCACAGCTCTTAAAGCAGTGAGGCTGGAATGCAAACCAAGGCTCTCTTCTAGGCTTATGCACACAAGGCCACAGTTACGACATTGCTATTTAACAAGGATCACCTGAAGCTCAGGTCAGTGTATCCCACTTTTAATTCCTACTCTAATTTTATTCAATTCATACTTGCAGTATTAAGCAGTTAATTGTATCTTAATACCTCAAGCTGGACATCCATAAAACAATAATGCTGCTCTGGACCATGTGGGAAAAACCCAGAATAAGTAATTTCTCTGTTTGTTCCATCATAAATGCAAGGATGGAATCCAGTCATTCTCTGGATGTGCTGTTTCACCTTGGGATTGCCACTTTTACCTGTAATACCTTTCCTTATTCTCTCTGTACCTCTGTGCAACAGTAGGATAAAAGCCCTTTAGATGAAAGCCTCCAAAAATTTATGATATTGATTCATATGAAAAAAAAGGTAGGAAAATCACACCTACCATCACATGGTTAAAGACTGAGAAGTTAGTACAGGATGGATTTTTCAACCAGTCAAGTACAGGAGAAAACGTAGCTGGGGCATGTTAGCTAAGTGTGGGAGAGGAAATCAGGAGCACTTCTATACTCCAGATTTGGAGAGTCATTCAACCACAGTAAACTTTGTGAGACCTGAAGTGCTCCAGCTTGTGGTTTTTTTCTATCCACTGGCAAAACTTTCATCTTGTCCTTCAAATGGATGTCTTTTGGCCATGACTTGATCAGACCTTGGCACCAATAAGTGCTACGTGAGGAGGAATAGTGGGAAGCTATATTTGAATACTGCAGGATCTAAAGTCCCTGCTTTCTGGGCCACTTCCCTCATGATAATATGTGACTTTGCTTGTACTTTCCAAGGCCATTCTGCATTTTATGTCCCATTCCATGTACAACTTTCTCATACAAAGAGTTTCTTACTGTAACAGGAGCAACTTATTTCAGATTGAATAATTTGATTACCTTCCTGTAGCTGTCACAGGCCATTTGAAGCATGATGTTTAAGAGAAGCAGTGATGGGATAATTCCTCTGGGAGCTTTCTAAGGTGATTCCACTCCCTTGACAGAGGTTTGAATTTGTGAATTCTCCACTTGGCTGCATGTGTGCATAGCTTGTGGTATCCACAGGTGTTATTTCAGTGAGATGTGTCTAGTTTCTAAATATATTAAATGTTTATGTATATATATTTCGTACTGAAATCCTGCTTAACAATCGTAAAAGAATGACAGGGAAGTGCTTGCAGCTTTCAATTCAAGAGAACATTTTACCATTCTCTGAGCTCTGTATACATGCTTAAGTGCTGGCATGAACAGGAGAGAAAGCAAGCAGTCTCATGAAATAGAAACGTGCAAGAAAATGACAATGGTGTGACTGGTGCTACAGCCAGATAATTGCTGTGTGTGTTCCTATTCATGCAGAATGAAATGCAATTCCTCTAATGTATGTGAAAATGTAGATGTGTTGGGAGCTGGGCTTCAACTCATTCAGGTGAGTTATTTGGGATGGTGATTTTATCTTCAATGTCTACATCAATGTGGTTTTTTTATCATTTTGCTCAACAGGTGTTCAGATTGTGTTCCTGTGTACTTCTTGATAATATTTGCCTATAAGTATTTCTTTGATCTATGAAGTAATTTGGATTATGGTATTTATATTTCTATAGGTCCAGATTCCTTGCACAGTTCTTAGAAAAAAATCTTTTCTTGAATACAAGACTTTTACATAGCAAAGACACTGAATATCTGTATTTTAAACTTTTTTATTAATGTGATTTTATTTAAGGGATTTTAAAATATCCGTGTATTGCTCCTAAAAAAAAAAAAAAAAAAAAAAAAATATTGTGCTTTATAAAGGATCTTTAATTTTAACTTAAAGAAATTTCTTAAATCCTCTAAATTTTAATCATATTTGTACCACTACATTTAAATGTTCTAAAATTTTCAATTTTTCTTCACTTGTATTTTTAATCACACTGTTGCATTCTGTATTGTGCAAATTACTGTGTATCTTTTACATTTGATTCATTATGTTTTACTCTGAAATGAGTTTCATTTTAAATTCTCGTCCTTTTGTCTGGTTGGTATTCTCTTTTCTTGTGAGGAAAGGACTTGAAGTATTGGACTGTGGAATAGCCACCTGGAGTTGCCACCAACAATTTATCTGTGGCTTCATCTGTCAAATGTGTTTATCTTGAACAAAAGCTTTGAGGAACAATTAGCATTTTGTTTTATAAAGTACCATTTCTCCTGTTTGAAGCTGAACTGTTTTGAGGATTTTTACTTAAAAATATCTAAAACTTAATACATAGGAAACACCTCTCTCACTCTGGGTACTAGGGGCTTACTAAATCTAGAGAGGGAGACATAGAGCTGGTATTCCACTTCATTATAAAAAGGGAGCTTAACAGTGTAAGGTAGGTAGTTTTTAGTCTGTATTTCAGCAGCTGTGCTCCGCCAAGCTCCAAGTGTGTTGTTCTGAGCTAAATGCAATGTAGGTGCCAATGAATTTTCCTGTTTTACAAATGAAGGACAACAGCTTGAGCTGCAAGCTCTTGCCTATTTGGAGGCAGCAGCAATGATTGCATTTGTAACTGTTTTTTGATGGGAGCTTCTAGAAGCACTTTGGGCTTGATTTGATTTACTGCTTTTTCTTTATTTCTCTATGTAAAGGTTCTTTAAGATGAATGAAAAGCCCTTCAAAAGCGCATTGTCTGCAAGGGATGTTGCTGGTGAGTTCACTGCTAGCTGAAAGTATCTACAGCTTTTTGCTGCCAAAAGGTGCAATCCCTCCCCAGTGACAACTCCTCTCTGAACCAGGTTAGTTAGCTGTTCCAGTAGGACACAGTTTCCTTTTCCTTTGGGCAAATGAGTTTGCTGCTGCTTTAGTTAATTGAATCAGCTTGGCCATGGGCAGTATGTTCAATGAGTGCCTGAAATGTCGCAAGAAAAGTGACAGCAGCACATGACCCAGAGAAGGGCGGGTGTCAGCTGATGGGGGAAATTGTGGCATGAAAACTTGTCTGGGAAGCCATGGGTTTATAGCAGGAGCATACCGAGTCCTGAACAGACCTACCAAATATAGCACAGAGCTGACTCTGTGCTCCTCTGCCCCTTTTCTTACTCAGAATAGAGCATAAGACTGTATGAAGTTACTCTATGATCTCAGTCAGGGCTAATTCAGAAAAAAAGCATCTGCTTATTTAACCTCCTATTTTCCACAGTAGGGTTCAAACTTGGATTTTACACCATTTTCCTCATAAAAACCCCCACTCTCGTAATCTGTTCCATGGATTAGATCTTTGGTCATGGGGATGTGATAGGGGTCACAGTTTACATATCCTCTGGGTCACTGAAGCAGCAGTAAATATTTCAGGTTTTTTTAGAGCTGAAATTCACATCGGCTGTTGTGTTTCATTCTCATTCCATTCTGTTTTATGGTTTTCTTTCCTATTTTCCAATGCACATCCTTGGGCTTTACTAGCACAACTTCCATTCACATCAGTGGGAGGAACTTGAATCCCTGTAAGTGCATATAAAAATTACTTTTCTTATTGCCTTTTATATGAAATATAGTGATACTGCCTTTTAAAGAAAAGTTCTCTGACTGAAAGACTGGCTCTTGGCAAAGAAATAACATTGCCTTATTTTCCTTCTCTGCTGCCTCTATTTCTTGCAAGTATTTGAGAGAAATCAGGACTATGAAAGAACCAGATAAACTGGAACTCTCCAGGTCAATCATTTTGTGTCATCTTGCTTTCAGTGCACTTGACTGAACAAGCAAAGAATGTAAAATCAAAAAAAAAAAAAATGAATCCAGTATTATCTATATATCCTATTACATTTTTCATCATAGCAAAAGCTGTCACGACTAGTGGGAGTTGATGGGAAGATAGCCTGTGTTTCTCCTCTTTGTTGTTAGTATCAGCTTTCTCAGTGGTACACAAACATCATGATAGAAACTGCACAAAACATAATTTGCCAAAATAAAAACTTCAAAAGTGAATTCCTTTATTTTCCTCAGAATCAGAAAATCACAGAACCACCTTTAACAACATCTACATATTGAATGGAGAAGGATCTAATCTTGTTGTCTGTTGCCTATTTTATTTTGCACAGTACTCACATCCTGTCCAAAGATAACCAGTGATGTCTGCCTTTATACTGCAAAACATAAGAGAAAGAATATAATTAAAACAAGGTTTGTATAATTGTGTACCGTACAATTTAGAAATAGAAAAGCTGTTTGTACTACATCTAGATCTTGCCAAGATTGAATGTTCCAATTGGATTGTTTTCCTTGGGGAACATACCAGGAACGGTTCTGAAATTTATACTGTGCTGCTATAAAACACATATTGTATCCATTTTCTCCTCTAATCACACTACATTTAATTACCTGTGATCTAGGAAATTTATTTGATTCTCTATGTTCCTGTAATTGTAAGAAAGTGATTTTCTCCTTGATCATTACACCTTAAAAACAAGCACTTAATGTTCTCTGTTGATTTGGATCTGTTTTGTTATTTTCTTTTGTTTGCCTCTAGTTCAGAGTCTTTACATTATGCATGGTGATGAATATCTAAGGACTTTGCTCACCACTGGAATATTTACTAGTCAATCCATGTCTCCCTGGATGGTGCATCCCTGATGAGGTATGAAAACAGGAGCTTTTCCCAAACAGACAAGAACTCTGTTTCAAGAAGTAGTATTAAACACAAGTTCAACAGGGTTTCGGTAGATTTGCTGGGTGATGGAGAAAATGAAAGTAACAGGTTAACAGCAGGAAACATTCCTCTGCCAGTAATAATGTGTTATTCTTTTCTTAACGGGCTTGCTTGTATCATCTTCTTGGGCGGTATTTATTGCTAGCTATTAAAAGGCCCGTCTTCCCTTTCATTCTGATGTGCAATGTCTTTCAGATAACAGCCTACACCTGCATTTCCTTCCTCTAGATTCCTCATTATGTCGAGTTCTAAATGTGTATAAATTACTGTCAATGCTATTTCTTCCCAGCATTTCCTCTTCCACTATACAAATAATTTTGCATTGACTTTCATTTCAGTGACATTTCACTTGACTATCTCCTCAGTACATTTCTGACATTCTAACTTTTCCAGTTTCCTTCATATAAATATCTCTATTCTCTCTTATGTTTACATCAGTGTTCTATCTAGCACCAACTAAATGCATGCAATTAAGGTGGTAGTTTCACACCTGTCAGATAATTGAATTAGCTCTGCTTCGACATAAGAAATCCACTTAGAAATCCACTTGATTCTGATTTCATAAATTGCTATGTTTTGACAGCAGTTTGTCAGTCATTTTCTGAGACTGATATGTCAACTAGGTTTTTCTTTTTTCCTTCAAATAAAATGAACACTAATGCATTTCTCTTTTTCTAGTGCATTCTCTTACCCTTTATCCTTCCCTTTGCAGGAGAAGGAAGCAATTTGTAGTGTACTAGCAATATTGGGTTTAGGATGAACTCTGGGCTTTAAGGGATGTTGTGAGAATGGATCAGAACTATTTGCTGTGACAGTTTGCTTTTCCACGCAGTTCAAAAATAACCATCTCATTGACATGTGAAAGCCCCTAGGAGTGTCTCAGCAGACAGGCAACTGGACTTTCTCAGCTTCATAGGCATCCTGGGGGCTGCTTAGCACATCAGAGAAGATCCAGCTCATGTTACCTGTGACAGAGGGTGGCAACAGCAGGGCCACAGACTAGAATCTCTGTTTTTGGCAGTCAGTGTTCATGTGTGTCTATGCTGGTAAAGCTTCTCTTGCTGGTGATGTGATGGCACCGTGGGTGCTGTGAGCTATGATAGTTTCAGTAGGTGCAAATCTGGCTAGTTTAATAAAAACATGAAGGAAAGAATGGATGTAGATGAAGGTCTAATGATGAACTATACAAGCAACAGTTCCATTTGCATGCTAAACTAAATTAAATTAGATTGATTATTCCCCTCCAAGTCATGTTTGTCATGGAAATAAAACCACAATTTTCTTGATATTTCCAGTTATCTTACAAATAAGACATTAGAGCTAAAATGGAAGGGAGAAGGGGAAAGTGGAAAACATTGTTTACCAATATATGAACAGCTGTTTTGCAAGCAGAGAGTGCTGCAGATTTTCACCATTAGTTCTATATTCTCTTGCAGAGTGAATGCTTGACAATGTGCTTATCCTAAGGATACAGTCATCAATATGATTCTCCTGCTGATCCATTTATAACTCAACTTATTGATACTGGAGACTGTTTTGGCAGGATAACATATCTCAGGCAGGACAGATTTGATAGTATTTGAAAAGCTGGATTTAGTCAGGTAGCAGCAGCTGTTTACAAGATGAGATTTAAGGAAAACTGAACAGTTCTTGCTTCACTCTTTAGCTTCATATTGCATGGTGAGTACTGTATATATGTTGAATAGTCCATTCAGATACTTTAGTAAACTCATTTTTAATTTGTTTGCTAGAAAAAGGCATCAGAATCCTCAGAGAGGCAAAATTGTCATGGGTATTATTTACAGTGTATTGTTTCTCCAGTTCTATTAGTTTTTACTTCAGTTTTACTACTGAGGAACCTTTCAATCCTTTGCATGGGGAAGAGGGCTAATGTACTTCATGACATCAGAAAATCTGAGTGACTTTCATCTACAGATAGTCTTGAGGCCTTGCTAAAGCTGATGGAGTACAAAATAAAAGAGGAATGAGAGACTTAGGTACAACAGAAGCTACTCTTTATTATGCTAGGAATTAGAATTTTAGAAATAGCCTAAAACGAGAATGAGTTAGACATTGTTTCCTGAAAGGAAAAGGAAGAACAGAATCTAAAGTCAGGAACTTAGACTCACAAACAGCACTGTGGCATTTGAATGGCTCAGGAAACAGAGTAGAAAACCCTGAATGGTGGGAAAAAAACCCAGAGAAAGTGCAAAGCACAAGAGTACGTCTCAAATCTTACTTCTCTCCAAATGTCAGAAACTTACCTGCTTCCAGGTACGGAGACTAAAAGCCTTTCCAAGATGGATACACATGGCATTTGTTTTGAAAGAATGGAGCAGATCTTCCTTCTTTCCATCAAGACAGAGGTAAGCAATGCAACAGTTCTGCCAAGTAACATACTTTATCTAATGATCTGCAGTAAGTGAAGAATAGGAGACTATAAGAAAATCTGCATAGTCTAGCAGTTAGGAAAACCTGGTCTTACAGTCTTGCTTTCACAACCATTTATGGATTTCAGATTCAGTGGCTATTGAGAGGAACCTGGAGATTGTTCTGTAAGCATTAACCAGAGTCTGGATTTCCTCGTACTATGTTGGTGTCCCAGTTAGTATCACAACCACAAAAAAAAAATATTGGACTCTGGTTACTTCTTCTGCTTTCATTCTGGTAGACCTATTCTTCTTTAACATTCCTGGGTGAGTATTTGAATGACTAAGCTATTATGTACAAGGCAGGGCATCATTTAAAATAAGCAAACAAAAAAACCATTTTCTGAAGTGCCTGTTCTTTTGATCTGTGTAGGGGACATGTCAACACTGTTTTCCACCCTGCCTGGCTCTCATTGCTGGCTATGTCTTAGTCCTGTGGTCACCACCACCCTGCTCCCCTGGGCACTGCCTGGCAGTCCCCTCCCACAGCTCCGCAACAGGACCCTCCAGACCTGTGTCACCACAGGGGTTCAACTGCGGGGGCAACTGGTGGATGTCTGAGCAGAAATCCCACCCATAAGGTGTCAGGCCAGAAGACAGCAGTTCTGGGCAATGCAGAGAAATATGTTGGCTGAAAAACATCTTTTAAACTGCAAAGTAGAGTTATTTCCTAGGGCCTTCATTGCTTGGTGAAACAAGACTTCGTCTACATTCTTTGCAAATAAGACATTTTTGGTACCATCCTGTTCACACCATCAAGTTTCTTCTGTGTACTGTTGCCTTGTCAGACATGGTGTCTTTATCTGCTTCAATTTATCCAGTCATTTGCTCTACGTGCATCATTTAACTCAGTCTGATTTCTCTAGAGCTTCTAAAGATTTTTCAGTGATGGGGTGACACTTTAGAACTACCTCGTAAGGTATATTTAAGCACTTTGCTGCATCGTGAGCCTGATTCCTTTATTAGTATCTCTCCTTAGTCTTTTTACATAATAATACTACTGGTAACCATGCTATTCTGATGGTCTGAGTTTCTTAAGAGCTGCAATAATCTGTTAATTTGCTTTATTTAAGAAAATCTCTGGTTTTTTCATGAAAAAAAGAATTAACAGTCAGCAAGGTGCTTTAAGCTGATACAGTCATTATTGTTAGAACTTTTTTCAGGGTTTAATACTTCAAATAAAAGCATTTTTACACTGAGCTGTAAAAAGTGAAAAAATAACATGTAGGTCAACACACCACCAGCACACACACATCTCAAAATAAGATTTTGTCAGTTCAGTGAAGCTCAGACTGATTCAAAGAGTGAAATTGTCCAGCTTAAATGTTTCTTCTGCTTCTGAAACATACAACCTCTAAATGGCAAAATGTGCCTTTTTCTCATTCCTTTGATAGATAATTTTCTCCATAGCTGCAGTGTCTGAGTAGGAATTTTAGTCCAGGTCAACATTCTTACCTGTCAGCTACTTGTCGCCTGTACAAAAAAAAAAATTGCCTGCCTGTAAAACAATGTTTTGTACCATAGTATTGATATTGGGGTTTAATGGATAATGGATTGAATTTTCTCTCCTGGGTTTTGGTTTATTTTTTTTTTTTTGTCAACAGAGCTAGCTTAGCTCATTAAACCCTCTGTTATACTTTGCCAGCTTTTACTTTACTGGAACATTCTAATATGTCAACATTTGACATGAGGTTAATTTTTTGTAATTGGTTCAACCATTTTTTCTGTAGTTCTCCACCCTTTTTTAATGAATAATTTATCCATCTTAAGTTTCTCTGGGGTTTAATTCATCCTTGATATGTCTTTGTTGATACATTTGGGACCAAAATACATAATGTTCTTTTAGTGACACATGGTAGAGATTTCTATAAACTGGAAAATATTTCTATCTTTTTATGCCCAAAATGTAAGCAGAAGTCTTTCTTTTTCCTGTGAAACTCAGCATAGACTTGCACAAATAAATAATTTCTAAGTTTTAGTAAGCAAGAAAAATAAGGAAATATCAGTGAGACTGTGCAGGGAAGAAAAGGGAAAGCCCAACCAGTGTATTATCAGAAATATGCATCCACAAACACAGAAATTTCCAGACCCTGCAAATGAAAAACTTGAGAGCACATGAGAAGAAGCTCTTCAGCCACTTCTTTGTCTGCAGACTTCCCTATTATCTGTCATTGCTGATTTACTTTTTCTAGAGCCTGTCAGGTTCTAACATCCCTATAAATACACCCATGGCAGAGTCTATTTACATCTGAAGATCAAAGGACTTTAATCACTGCTTTCCAAATGTTTTTGAGTTTCATAATTGACTTTCTCTGTTTATACATACTAAGTTGTGTTTCTGCCAGCCAACTAATCAAACTCAACCTTGCTGACGTAGCAAGAAAAACACCACAGTAACTCACCAGGCTGAGCTGGTCTTCTGTTCTGATTGTACTCACAGCTGATAAGCAGGAACCTTATACCTGGAAGCACTAGTTTCTTTGGCAAAGGTGAGAAGGCTCAGCTGTAAAAGCTTCTAAAATCCCTGGAGTGGACTTATGAAATTTACTCTTCATTGATGAATTTCAGAGACACAGAAACACTAAATCAGTAATACATACATGATACTAATTATCATCTCCTTGCTCTGTGCAAAATTCCCTTCATGTAGACACCAAACCCTCAGGTTTAGTCTTTTAGCTACAACCTTATACTGGGGGCTCGTTTTCTGTTGGTTTGGTAGCATTATGGTCAGTCTGATATCATCTACCACTCCTTTGTATTACATCTGTACTGTAGATCTCTACAACTGTACTCTATAACTGTAACTTATTTTTCATTTTACAGTGCATAGCTTTGTATTTTGGGAGTTCTGAAGTGCATATTGTTCAGATGATCCTGTCTTACAGGGTATCATAGAATCATGGAATGGCAGGGGTTGGAAGGGACCTCTAGAGATCATCCAGTCCAAGTCCCCTGACAGAGCAGGATCACCTGGGGCATGCCACACATGGAAAGTCTCTAGAGAAGGACACTCCACAACCAATCTGGACTGGCCAGTTTGAACATCGCCAGCTAGAGTGTTCTCAGCATTATGAGTTTTACAGTGAGCTTTGGCATAATTTTCAGAATATATCTACTGTTGTCTTTTCATATTTTCTTCAGAAAAAACAGTGAGTACAATTGGCTTTTAATATAAGTTTTAATTAAATAGTCTTATCAGGGTTTTGGGTTTTGTTTGTTTGTTTAATAGGACCAGTATGTTGTTCAGCATACAAGATAAATGGTGCTCACCATTCATGACCAGCTATTTAATTTTTCACTTTTATCTTCTTCATTCAGTATTTGGCCTTATATTTTATTTATTTCAAATTATATGAACATGCACTGAAGCTGGAATTATTAATTTCCTCGTGGACTTTTGCACTACTCAGTACAGTGCATCATGCTTTTCTCAGTGCTTCTGAGGCATTTATTTGAATACATTTCCAACAAACTCCTCTGAGGTGCCATGTTATGAATATTCCTGTTTTATTGAGAAGGAACTGAGACACACAGAAACTAAGACTCTGGTTTTGCAAGAAGCTAAGCTGATGCACTGGGTTTTCTTCACTTGTTAGGCCCTTTCATGAGTCAATTCAGTTTGTTATGTAGAAAACTATTTTTTTTTTTGCCCTCCCCCCTCCGCCCCTCCCTTCCTGCTATATCAGAGTGTTGCACAGGCTCATGGAGTGTTTTCAGGAGGAGAAGCAGTAGTGAGAGTGGGGTTCTCTACTTGTCAAGAAAGGCGGGCAGTTATATTTGTTTACCTGGACCTCTTCCAACCTCATCACAAGATCAAATGCAACATGGAAGGAGCTGTGCTTCAAGCCATCACTGACCTTAAAGACCAGTTGTTTCCATAAGCTGCTGCTATGTGTTTCAACAGTTGAGTGCATATAGGCATATGGTGCCATTTAAACATCTTGGTACATTATGTAACTTCATGTAGTCTGCACGTTGTTAAGTACCTATCTGCCTTGTGTATTGAATTCACTTTTTGAATTTTCACATTTCAAACTTTTGAATGATGCTTTTGAATTAGTGGCTTTTTTTCTTCATAGGCCTCTGCAGCAGTTGAGGATAATGAGATGACCTGGGAGCAGTACATATACTAAGGAGCACATGGACTCTTCATTAGTATGCAGAACATATATTAGAGTTAAGAAAGACTTATTTTCAGCATCTTGAATCTTGCCTAGTTACCATCTAAGAGATTTAGTTTCGTGTAATTCATCCAAAAGTCCCAAGAACAGAATTTTTTAACCATGGACATGTTTGCCGATAAAAAGAGAGAATCAGGTAATGTTTTTTGCCAAGATAGAAAATGATGATCAGAGTATATTGATGAACCCCAAATCCTCAGCTCACCCTGCAATGTATTCACATTACAGCCTGTTCTGGTTCTATCATCTGAAGGTATTTGACTTGTTCACTTAGCGGTAAACAAGTAAAATTGTTATTTTCTATCAACAACTTAGTGTCTTTGCTGCTAACCTATTCACTAAAGCACAAAAGAATCTCTTACTGTCCCTTTGACTCCTGATCTCCATCAGAACTACAGGTTCATGCCTGAGCTGGTACTGATGTTGCCTTGGCCGGTGGTGAGGTAAGTACATGTAGGCAGATGGTGACTTTGAGCCCTTCAACCTCTGTGACAAATATGAAAGAGTCTTAGGTGTTTCCAGACTCACATTTTTCTTCTACTGGCTAATGTTGCTGATGAAGGGGAGAAGCTGAATCTCCTGTGTCAGCAAGATTGCTTTGAGGATCACAGTTTACTTCTGTTCCCCTCAGTGGAAGAACTAGTTCAGGTGTCTCTTGTGCAAGACTTAACACAGTAACATAGCTAATGATGTTTTCAAAGCTCTCTAAGGAGCCGTGCTGTGCTGTTTAATGTGTCCAACTAGAACAGCCTGATCGTCTATCTTCCAAAACATAGCACACAGTGAAAAACTCTTCAAAGTGAGTTCACAAAATCAATCAAGAGTATGGCCTAACTATGCCCGAGTTCTTTGAGATAGGTCAGCTGTTGATATCACAATGTGTGAGGAGTGCATGGTTAAATACCACTAGTGAAAAGTGAAATTGACACTAATTAATGTGAAATTACCTTAAGCGATTTGCTCAGCACCACCCTGGACATTTTTGGCAGATGCTAGGGTGGGATCTACTTCTCCAGAGGGCACAACATGACAAGATCTGTATGTTAATTCCTCCAGTTTCTTCTTGCTCTTTTTACACTGATCTATACAAAGGAACAGGAGCTCTTAAGATGGAAGCTGCTTCTGTGATTCTTACTTATTTGTACAAGGTACTTGTCTTATGCTCTGTGTGAGACAGGGTCCTTCAGAGAAAAATAGTCTGCAATCATAATTATAGCTTTATTTATTATTGTCCCTATCCTTCTGAGGTAGTGTCCTGGTTTTGGCTGGGGTACAGTTAATTTTCTTCCTAGTAGCTGGTGCAGTGCTGTGCTTTAGATTTAGGATGAGAATAATGTTGATAACACACTGATGTTTTTAGTACTTGCTAAGTGTTGGGTTTTTTTAATACCAAGTCAAGTATTTTTCAGCTTCTCATGCCCTGTCAGCAAGAAGGCTGGAGGGGCACAAAAAGTTCAGAGGAGACACAGTCAGGACAGTTGACCCAAAGTGGCCAAAGAGATATTCCATATCATATAACATTGTGCTCAGTATATAAATTGGGGGGAGTTGGACGGGAGGGCCTGGTTGAGCATCAGTCAATGGGTGGTGAGCAATTGCATTATGCATCACTTGTCTTCTCTTGAGGTTCATTTCACTCTTTTAGTTATCTTCTTTTTCATTACAAATATTATTATAATATTTTATTTTTATTTAAATTATTAAACTGCTCTTATCTCAACCCACAAGCTTTACTTGCTTTCGATTCTCCTCTCCATCCTGCTGCAGTGGGGAGGAGTGAGGAAGCAGCTTAGTTGCTGGCTGGGGTTAAACCACTATGGGTAGGTAGATGTTATCTTGAGGGCTTGGTTCATTGCATCTCATTTTACACAGTGAAAAAAGACAGTTTCTAAGGGATTTGCCAGCCAACCAGAAAATCCCTTTATAAAAAATCCTGGACAACTCAATGGATTTTTATACACTGAAAGTCTGGTTATTTATTTCCTCCATAAATAATAGTTAATGAAAGAGAAAATGTTTTAGATAATATCTGTCATTTTTGAGCAGTTGCAAGGTCTAGCTTTATATAAAAAAATTCTTGCACTGCTTCAGAAATGCTGGTGATAGCTACTCTAAGGTGGGAAAGAGGAACTTTTTAGCTTTGTGCAAATGGTAAAAAAAATGTTTGGCAGCTTCTATTTCTTTAGTGTTTAGGAGCTAGAAGCAAGAATTTCAAAGCACGTAGCAGGCAAATCTGTTTAATCCGTGGCACAAAATTTGCATAAACATGGCTGGTCCCTCCAAGTTGTTCTTCTCCCTGCTGTATCTTTTTTTGAGTCTGTTTCCCAGCACAGTGTTTGGCAATACTGACAGAGTTGCAGCTATTGTGCTCAACACAAGCAGACATGACTTCTCTATTAAGTACAATTGACATATTATTATATATTATATATTTATATTATGTATTATATATT